>CABEEJ010002874.1:76717-97735 GCA_901482245.1 Timema douglasi
AAGGAGGTAAGCAAGATGTGGAGCAGTTTGAGAGGGGGGGGATGAAATGAAGAACACAACAAATACTGTATTGTACCATTGGAATGTCAAGGTCAGTCAGGCAGGTACACCAATAGTTTGAAGTCGTGTTTGAACTTGAGCAGCTACTAGTAACTCATCACTCATAATAGTTATTGCTGGAAAAATGTCTGGGGGGAAGGGCGGAGAGGGAGGTAGGTTGGCTGCTAGTGTAGTCAAAACAGAAATCAGTTATTTGTTTCTTTCTCTAGTATGTAAGGGGGAAGGAGGGCTTAGTGTAGAGACTGAGAATAGAAAGTGAGGCAAGTGAGGCAAACATCCCCACTACAAGGTCAACTAATTGTGTGGCAAACAAGATAAACCAGAAGGGGAGTAATTGAGGGGTGGTCAAAAGAGAACTATCAGTAGTCCAAATAATATCAGGGGTCTCAAAATATTTAATACAACATTTCATTCAATGTAAAAAGGTTGAATATTTTTCCAGTATCTGATTCAAAGTTCCAGTATCAAAAATAAAATCAAGTATATTTCCAGTATTGGCAGACATCCTGTACACACAAGGGGAGCTCCCAATCATTAGTTTCTTTCTTTCTCTCTGTTAGTAAAATACCTAGCCCGTTTGTGTTGCCTCCACCCATGTATGAGGTACATGCATTTCTTATGACTCGGCATAATGGAAAATTACCAGTTGAGTTCTTTACATTTTAGAAGGGAGGATTGGTTGAATAAGGAGAGATTTGTCAGGCCCAACTCGAATCTTCAGTTGCAAGATGTGACTGAGAACAGATGTGTGTGCAGTAGCACTGTATGTAAAATATAGTAGAGAATTTTAGCGAATTGTTCAAAATTTTGTGTTTTAATAACTAATAAATAATCTTCGATCATTTTAAGTTGAACTAAAAGTTCTTCGTTTTTATTTTATAATCAACTCATTAACCCGCAACGATGACAATGGATAAAGAAACCATTTAGGCTTAAATGGGCGTGAAATAATGGGCTCAAATCGGGTAATTACTAATACTTCTAGTTTTCTTGGACTCTGGGAGGTATTAGTAATGTATTGGTATTTTCAAACTCCGAGATTTAAAAGTTGTTGAAACAATGTGGTATTTATTAATTTTGTAGTGACATTTTATTTATGTACTCTGCAAGCCTGGGGAGTAGCATCTACAGATAACTACTGAGAATTAACAAATACATTTTGCTAAATAATTGTTAGCACTTTAATCAACAACAAAGTGAAGCAAGAAAGTGAAAGTAAAATTTTTTCATAGTATGATATCGAATACCCAACTCCAGATAGCTAGATGCTTAGAATAAAAATATGTATTAGTTTAAAAATTAATAGGGTAAGATTTTTTTTTTTAATTTAACATTGTTATACATAATATAAAAGGTAAAAATATATAATATAGCCAGGGGTTTGCGAATAGCAATTTTTATCGAAGTAAATAGAAATTTCTTGAATTAATATTGTATAATATAAATCAAATATTTAATTTTATTACATTTCTGTTGGAAATTATTTTTAATAGTTAATTTCTTTTGAAAATAGTGTTTTATATTTGATTAATTGCAGAGTGCAAAAAATACTTTTAAAAAAATGTTTGACACTTTTTAAGGCCCGTTCCCACGGCGTGTATCTAGAAGGATTTGGCTTGTAGAGAGTGCATATCACAGGTCGTGGGACCACAGGATGCACGTTGGCTTGGTATGGCTTGGGCGTTCCCATGAATTGTATGTAAATGTTTGAAACATAAAAGGCCTGTGGTTCATCTGAGGAGGAGCCAGTGGTGGCTCAGGAACCATTCCACATCCACAGACACGAGTAGAGCAAACCATACGTCGTGTAAATGGTTAGGCTCATAAATCTATTAACCACAGGCTCCCGAATCTACAAACCATGAGCCGTTCACAACTTGCCATACAACATTTTGTGGGAACAAAGCTTTAAATGTTCTCTAAGTTCAAAACTGTAAAGTGTTATTTAGGTTTGAAACCCCTTAAATATTATTTAGGTTTATTAAAACCCTTTAAATAATTACTAGGTTTGAAAAAACTAGAATATTTTCTCAGCTTGAAACCCTTTAAATGTTTTCTAAGTTTGATAACCCTTAGATTTCCTCTAAATTTTAACTTTAAGTTTGAAACTTCTTAAATGTTCTCTTGGTTTGAAACTTCAAAAATGTTAACTACCCCTTTAAGGTTATCTAGATTTGAGATCCCTTTAATCTCATTTAGATTTAAAACCATTTGAACATACTCTATGTTTGAAACCCCTTAAATGTTCTTCAGGTTTAAAATTGCTTAAATATTTTCAAGGTTTGACACCCTTAAAAGGTTCTCTAGGTTTAAAATACCTTAATGTTCAATAAGTTTTATGCCCCTTTAATGTTCTTAAGGTTTTAAACTTCATTAAAAGTGTTCTAAGTTTGATGACATTTAAATATTCTGTTTGACACCCTTTTAATCTATACTCCTTGTCTAGAGCTTCAGGCTCATAAATGGTTGACCTTGGCTGGCTCAATCCCCCCACATCCCATTTCTCTAAATATTTAAATCTTTCTCACTTACTGAACCTAACACATAAGTGTTAATAGACCGAACACAATGAGTAACAATGAATCACGTGCTTCCCAAATTGTTTGTATCTCCATAAGCATTAAAATACCCCTCCTTTCCCCCTAATTTGTTACAGAATAAAGAAGAAGACTGTATATATAAAAAAATATTGCCAATTAATTTGATGAGTTAGCAGTACCTGCTGGAACACGAAAAACACTTTGTTTCCTGCCCGAAACTTTAAAGGAAATAACCAATCTCACCCTACTTACAGGAACGGATAAATTCTAGACCTTTTCCCAAGCATTCGAGATCCTCACTACCCTACTTACATTTAAAGCCTGTGTATTATATGTGATCAACACTCTTTACTTTCCGGGGTTACTGCAGATGACTTGATAGGCCACCACAGACCGCTAGGGGTTCAAGGACCATACTTTGAGAAACACTGATCTGGATGTTTAAAAAGTGCATGCTAAAGAGCCAAATAAAAGTATATATATGTTTACTTACAATAAACTTAAGCTAGACTTGAGTACTCAATAATACCCACTCAAATTTAGTCCTAAGGATTGTAATATCTTAACAATAAGGCATAACTATAAACAAATACTTAATTATTCTAGGTATCTCTCAGGATAAAGCCAAGATCCTCCAGATTCAACAGTCAATTACCAGACCACATGGATAATTTCTGATTGAAAAGTAAGTGCTATAATATTCCTAGCATTTTTTTACACTGCAACATACTGTACTACACACCTAAGATGGCCTCATTTAACTACATCAATAGGATGAGAAAGGTAAAATTTAGAGGAAATGTACCCATATTTGCATGGAGGGAGAGAAGGAAACTTCGCCATGGTTTAACTCTTGACTACCGCTTTACCAACAAACCAGACTAAATAGGTTTAGTCTGCATGCCCACTGATGTGGATCTCATCTTAATAATTTTGAAACAAAGCCTAACAACATACAGGAAATTAAATTCAGACTAAGTGGTCAGCAAAAGATAGCCAACCATGAAGACATGAGTTTCCTCATACCTGGAGTAGAGACTGAGGAACTTGTTGTCAACCAAGACCATAGCGTGTATCTTGGCGCAGTCTGTGCCAGCCTTGAGCTTCTCTGTTGCATCCTGGAGGGTGCGTAGTGTCGTCAAACTGAGGTCTGTGTTCACCATGAGCTGTTCCACTGCTTCAACCAGCACAGCCTGGTCTGAGTCTTGCAGTAACACCCAAGTGTCCAGGAGACAGGAGAGGAGCGAGGAGAGGCTCTTGTCAGACTTCAACCTGCATCAAGGCATTGGTGCGCTTACAAATTACAAAATGGCTGACATCCCTTGACTACTCCAGACACTAGAGACAGATTTTTATTTCAACTCTAAGCAAATTTGTATTCAGAGGATAAGTGTAAGGAAGAAAAGATTTAGAGGAAATGTACTTGTATTTGCATGGTCATACATAGAAAGAGAGAGTGTGGAAAACCAACTATGGAAAATCACCTAAGCACACCCAGCCTGGCAAAGCAAAGAAACAAAACTGATGCCTCTGTTTGTGTACCCACCATTATGATACAATTTATTTATGAATACCTACCTGCATCTCTCGAGGTGATTTTGGGACATTTGGATCACATTATCTACGAAAAATCCCCCTCAATTCACTCAAATGGAATGCGAACATTAATCTCCTTCTTACTGGAAATATAGTCTATTGAGAGTGGTGTCTTTTTACCCACATTGATGGTTGTATGAAATAATAGGGCAAATATGAATATAAAGATGAATGTAAGCTATTTACATAAATAATAAACCATATTATTGTGTGTCTATTGTTGGTCCCACTGGCCCCGTGGAGAGTACAGACACTTACATGGATACATCAGGCCCACAGAGATGTTTGACAATGGAGATACAGAGCCCCAACATCCGTTTAAGCCAGTTGACATCCCTCATGCCTATGTGGACAAACAGGTAGCCCATATACTGCAACAACGATATAGGAAAGTTTGTGAAAGATTGTTTAAGAATGGATCCTTCGAATCATTGAATCCTTAAAGATCTTCAAGATTCAAGGAATCAATAAAATAACATAGTTAATCTTTTATTCTACTATAATGCTTTTAAATGGTTTAGACCAGTGCTTCTTAACCTTTTTTGCACCATGCCCCACCTCGAGACTTAAGCAAATTTAATGCTACAGCCCCTCTCCCCCACTAATATAAAAAAACAAATAATAAAATTTATGATTCAACAAAAAAAACAACAATGATACCACTTTAAATTTACAATGTTAGGTATAAACACAGTAAATTTAAATTAGCCTTTTTAGGCCTAGCAACCCTAGCTCATTAGACTTGAGGAAAAATACACCAAGTATGATTATAAGTTAGTGAGATCCTTGAGCTTGGTGTTTACTAGAAATGGTTTTGATTTCGGGCATCAATTTAGTTAGCTTCAGTCTTAAGTCCTCTCGGTTTGTGATATCCAGTCGGTTTCTTTTTTCTACAATAAGTCACTTAGAGCACTAAACCACATTCCACCAAATATGAAGATGGGAATGGTAGCTCAGTAGCTCTTTTTCCAAACCAGTTGGATTTGGGTGTTCATTCCCTGTCTCACCACAGAGCCACATCATGGTTCCTTTTACTGTGGATTTAGTTTTCACAGACTCATCATTTTGCATTTCAGACAATTCTTCTTGATAATTAATGCCCACTTCAGAGGTCCACTAGCAATGGCTGAGTTAGCAAAGATGAAAAATGTATGATTAAAAATAAAAAAGACTTTCTTATTGTACTGTTTTCAAAATCCCCCCCCCATATATTCAAATTGCCTCCGTGTGAGGCGTGCATCCCACGTTAAGTAATAATAATATTTAGCACCGCGTCTTACTACTCGTTCGGGCTATACGCTTTAAGTACTATTTACTCTAATGGATTATGAATTGGGAAGGTTGAATTAGAGGAAGTGAGCCCGCATTTGCGTGGAGGAAGAGTGGAAAACCATTTAGGAAAAACCACCCCCAGTTCACCCGACCGAGATTCGAACTTCGATCTCCCCGTCCTCAGCAGTTGAGCTCAACACGACAAGCGCGTTAGCCAACTACGCCACCGAGGCAGGTATCCCACGTTAAGAATCCCTGGTTTAGAACAAATATAATTACTGGATGGGTACAGTAGGCCTACACAAAATATTGAGTATTCATGGGACTTTTTTTCTTTCCAAACAAAATATACCTGTAAATTATAGAATATTTTACAAACAAAAAATAAATTAGTAACTCACCTAAGTCACAAGATACCTGTAGGCAAATTCTGTTGTACGACCGGAAAGGAGTCAATATTTTGCGAACACCCACTATTTCCCAAACTATATCCCAAAGTTAATCACCTGTGACAACATTTCACCTTTTTTTTGGTGGCAAACCTTGCTCTTGCGGCTAGGAGACTCAACTTTATTTTCATCTTGATTGAAGGAATCTCGAACATCTACTAATGAAATTAAGGTTGTAAGCTCATGCAAGCATCCATTGTGAACTCATACAAGTAACTATCCATCCCAACTAAACCAATTACAACTGCCACACCAATGTGTAAGAGTTGAGTGACGTCACGAATATAACAACCCAAATTAGGGTTTATAATCATTATTTGGACACTTGCTAACCTTACAAAACCTGACCTTTCAACCCTTTCCTAATTTATATATCTTATGGTATGATACTTACATAATATAAGTTAACCTTGCCTTCCAAGCAATAATAAAAATTTAATTGTGTCTCATTTGCAAGAGTTGGGTTTTGCTAATAAAAAAGGTAAAGTGGAATCATTGTAGACAATTGTGTTATTGTAAAAACAATTATTTTGAATCTAGTTTTTTTAAGCACTGCGTCTTACCATCTGTTCAGGTTATATGCTTATGTACTAATTACACTAATGGTTTTAGGGATAAGAAAGGTTATATTTAGATTTAATGTACCCACATTTAAGTGTAGATAAAATGGAAAACGATTTTGGAAAAAATCACCCTCAGTACCACATGAAAGAGATTCAAACCTCTATCTCCCCATCATCAGGAGTCACGAGAGTAGCACGTAAAACCATACAGACACTGAAGCAGGTCGGATATAGTTTAGTGTGTGTGCGTGTTCAAAATCAGATTGCTAAGCAACATGGTTGACCAACATTCCACTTGGCACACAATATTAGTTTGTTGTCAAATAGCTATTTTTTAATGGAGATATAGATTATTCATAAGTAATTTAGGGTTGGTTTAATCAAAATGGTTGTTATTTAGGAAATAAAAAAAATCTTAATTAGGTACTCTGTCACTATGAGTATGTACTAGGGCCTACCTACCAGTTATGTTTTAATAAACAGCCTTGATCATTAAGTCAAACCAAACCAACAAAGTTTTTATGGAGTTTTTTATGCATTAAATGCCAATGTTTACTTGTACAAGATATTAATAACTTATACTTATTTAAGGACAGTAAAGACCAAATGAGATTAAAAGGAGATGAAAGAATGATGAATAATTTTGAAGGAAATAAGTTGTTCTTGAAGTGGGTAAAGAGAACGAAACACAGAGTACAAGGAAATACCTATTCCATTAAGAATGAATGATCTGAGACAAAAAGAGTTTAAGAGAGCAATGGAGGGAGTATTTTTAGAAAATGTATGTACAGGGAAAATGTTATGATTACTGAAAGAATACATGAGGCTTAGGTGTTAAAAGCTATGAAAGTGTTAACAAATGGCACTGCTGCGGGTGTACATATCACAAGTGAAATGCTTAAGTGGGGGAGCATGGTACTACTTGTCAGATTGTGTGAGTTCTATGTATGTGCTGAGATTAAGAATGTTCCTAATGACTGGAATAATGCCGTCATTGTTCCTTTGTACAAAGGCAAAGACAGTAAGAGTGAATGTATGGTTTCATGCCAGGTAAGGGTTGCATAAACCAGATATTTGCATTACAAAAAGTAATTGAGAAAACATACAATTGGGTAAATAGGTGTATGTTATGGAGTGTTCTGAGATTATAGTGTGGATGCATGGACAGTAAATGCAATTATGGCAGTTTATGATGGAAGTAAAAAGTGCATTAGGGTGGATGGAGCGTTGAGTGAATGTTTTGAAACTGAACAGTATACAAAGTTATACAAAGTTTTGTTATGTCTCCATGGTTGTTTAATGTATTCATGAATAAGTTTATGAAGGATGCTTGTGAGAATGTTATTAGTGTACAAATGAACAATGTGAATGTGAGAGTGCTATTTTATGCAGATGATGGTGTATTAATGGCTGAGAATGAAAATTATTAGCTGAATGTGTTAAATCGTTTGAATGTGATGACAGGCAGAAAAAGTATTTGCACAAATGTCTCCAAAACTAAGGTGATAGTTTTTTTATAAGGTCACATCAGTAAATGATTGTCAGCTTAGTATAAATGGAAAACTTTTAGAACAAGTGAAGGATTTTGTGTAGCTGGGCAGAATGTTCTGTAAAAGTGGAAGGATAGATGATGAAATCAAAATATGGGCGAATGCATCTCGGAGAGTATTTGGATTTATGTGGACTACTCCAAAGAATGTACTACTGAAAGAGGCAAATATGGCAATACATAAAAGTATGTTAACACCAACATTGTTTTAAGGATGTGAAGCGTGGGTTTGTCAGAAGAAGCACATGGCAAAGGTGAATGTGGTTGAAATGAAATATCTAAACAATGTATGTGAAAAAACTCGTATGGACAGGGTCAGTAATGAATGGGTGCTAAAGGAGTGCATCTTGAAAGGGAATACTATAAGCCAATGTGAAAGAAGCATCTTATGTTGATTTGGTTGGGCATGTTGAAAGCTTGAGTGTGGATTGAGTGACGAAGCAAATACATAAAGGTAGAATGTGTGGATCAAAAGGAAGGGGTAGACCATTTAACATGTGACTAAATGTGGTAGACGGATATGTGAAAACAAGAAACATTAAGAGTTGTAGGAATAAAAGAGCATGCATAACTTGGTGTATGGCTATTATGAAGCAAAAGGAGTAATTATGTAAGGAAAAGAAAGTGTGGAGAAAGTTAGCAGAATGTATTGTAATTATTTAACTGATTGGACAAATACAACTACCATACTTCAGAAAAAATCATTTAGCAGTATTTGAAGATGAGAATCACAATTATAATATTAAAAAATTTAGTAAGCAACACGAATAAGAACCCAAGGCTTGTTGGTCAGTAACTAGATACACTACCAACCGAGTGTAGGCATCTTGGCAGATGTCTATAAGTGTGCCGATCCCACTAACTAAACAATTAATTAATTCATGTTCTGCAAATAGTTATTTTATTGTTCCTAAATAGAAAACAATATGATAAATGAATATCGACACAGGTTGCAAATCAATGTTACTACAGGAATGTACCTATGTCATTGTCCAGTGATTAGGGCCATTCTTAATTCATAGTTTAAGGTTAAGCCTATGATGGACATGTAGAAATCGTCACCCGGATATAAGTTATTAATTATTATCGATAGCTATCAGATGCCACAGCCATCTGCAGCTTGGGAAGGCTGTAGTGCTGCCAGATATGCAATACAAAATTGTAAAAATAATGAATTTCAATGAAAATTCCTGTAATAGCAATAATTTACAGCCTGTGTGGTAATATTAATTGAAATACACTTTAATAATAATATACATGTAATAAAACAAAGAAAATTAGCAAAGGATAAGCTATTCTATCGATTTTTGGAATAAATGCAGCATCAGTAAGGAATGGTCACCTCATCAAATATCATGTTTGTTCCATCTAGTGACTGCACAGAGGAGTACGAATTTCCAAATTGGCAGTTCATAACCCTTTGTGAGGTAACAATGGGTGAAAACAGCTGAATGAGAACATTTGGACTGAGCTCATCTTCATCCTGAAACACACAAGAGGGTTCAATGACCCCACAGACAACAAGGTCCTGTAGTAAAAAAAAATGACCTGGATTCAGTTTTAGAACCTCAGGAAAAGTAGGTCTGGTAAGACTTTTCATGATAAACTATATCATAGAGGTTTTGGAAAATAAAAGTAGGGTCTGTTAGTAAAAATATATACTAATTGAAATTATGTTCCACATTAATGTCAATGATAAATAACAATATATTTAAATTTAAGAATAACACTTTTTACCTTTTGATCAGAAATCAAACCTTGAAGTTTGCCTAGTTTTTTAACATGTTTCGAAAATTTTTTGTTACATTTAGTATATAAAATATCGTTAAATTGGTCAAATATTAAAATACAATTCATGGTGATTCAGAAAATGTACAAGAAACTAAACTAAAAAAAACATCTAAGTTAAATGAGTATTTAATCAAACTATTTAGGGTTAACTTCAGACTTCGTCTGCTAAGATAACACGGAATGAAAACAAAAACAGCAACGGTACAAGTTTGGCCAACATTTGAAAACATCAGTGCTTTACTTTGTTTGATGATGAGTAATTATTTTATTTTATTTTCGTTAATGTTTGAAAAACAGTCTTTAACACCAATGTGTTCGAAAGAAGTTTTCCCGCACATGCCAGTGCCATATATCCTTTATCTATGGACGTGCACTAGTCAATTATATGGTAGTTGAAAGTCTATATATTTCAGTCTTTCAGCCCTAGCTCTACATAGTGGTATTCTTACTTATGACGTCATAGATTTAACTAGATGAGAAGGGGAATAGCGGTGGGACTCAGGTAGAAATGCAGCAACAAAGTTTCAACTTTTCAAAACTGAAGCTATGCCCGAAGGTTGACGACTATACCCTAAGAAACTAAAAGGTACCATCACATACCCCTCTATTCACCTTTCAAAACACAGAAGTGTACAAAAAAATATATAAATAGTGAAGTTTTCCGTGAAAGGGGGGAAATTGACAAACTACTGACCCCAGCCCGTGCATACACATCTCTTGTGGAGTTTGTTTTGTTGCAGCAGGTGCTTTAACAGAAGTTTAAAAAAAACTGTGTGAGCTTGTGGCAACAATCCCGGTAACATATCATCAGTTGAGAGATCATTGTCAAAAGAGAGTAAACACATATTCCAGAAATACTATGGGACAATTTAGACTCTGGTTTGTTACTGCTTTCAATTGAAAAGGGTCTTCTTTTTAAATTGAAGCAAGGAGGAGACTTCCACGAAAGAGTCATAGAAGAGTTCGTAAAAAAAAGGAGGAGGATTGATATAAAAACACTAGAAAAATTTACAGGTAGTAAAAATTAATATCAGTGATATAGGTCTAGAAAAATTTATTAAATATCTAAAAATAATCAATTAAATTAAATATACTGAAGGCTGCGATATACGTGGAAATTAAAAATAAATAAATAGGCGTATATAATTTTTTATTACTTACATGTATATTTAACGTACGTAGTTAATTAACACACAATATAGTTGGTTTACATTTAAATATAAACATAAAATGTTTTATATCTACTTAATTTAAAAATTATCAGCTTTAGGGGAGGTGGGACCATGGTAGAAGACACCGAGGGAATTTATCCTCGTTTATTAAAATAAAGGGGGTAAGCTATGCTCTCCCCGCTTACCCCCACATTCTCTTGGATATGCGC
The DNA here is from genome assembly GCA_901482245.1 of Timema douglasi. Taxonomy (NCBI): domain Eukaryota; kingdom Metazoa; phylum Arthropoda; class Insecta; order Phasmatodea; family Timematidae; genus Timema; species Timema douglasi. Next base: position 87,919 of record CABEEJ010002874.1, read on the forward strand.
TATATAGATTCTAGTGTGCTTTATGTAAATCATGGGAAAGAAAGACGCCCAAACCCATAATTGTCATTAAAAAAACACCTCCAAATAGCTTCTTGAAGCATCTAATGTTTTAAAAAATCTTGAGGGTGACCCCAGATCACCTCTTATCCCTCTTCCCAGCTTGTCTAAGAATTTTGGTCATGAAACGCTACTGTGTAAAGGTGTCAGGGTTTTAGGTCCTTAGCTCTCCACCATTTCATTTATATAATTATATTAGCTTGCCATTGTTTATTTTGTTAATTTAATACCATTCTTAAAATCACAATATTCACTATGGATGTAAGAGTCTCGCAAGTGCCCAGTAATTATAATATTCAAAGACATTTATTAACATTTTATATATCGTTTTACAAAATCCCCCTCTAAGTTTATTATAGATCATGTTAACACTATCAAGATATTGAGAGTAACAAGCTTATAGTACATTGTTTTTCAAACCAGTTAGTCCTATTTTAATAAATAGCCTTCATCATCTTCAATGAATTATTCTCTTCTAGGCCTAATTTAATCTCTATATTACTATAAAATGTTTAATCACAAGAAAGTGTGGGGTTTAATTTTAATTATAAGTTATCCAAATCATAAACAAAGTTGTAAGCGATATATAATTAAATTTAAATCCATTAACTTCATTAACTTTTTAACCTAGTAATTTTCATTCTTGTAAAGTCTTTGTTGGAATATTAGCATTATCTAAATTTATTACTTTTACCTTTTACTTTTAAGCATAGTGCTGATTCATTTTATCTGTACCCGGACTCTGTGAGATTCATCTGTGACTTGCAAGTGTGGTTTCACAGTGGAAAGGGGAGGCTTGGCGCGAACAGCTAGCCAATTAGCACATCTAATTTAGCGTCTGTATTTGACCCTATGTGGAAGGGAAGCATCAGATGCAGAGGTATGAATAGTCGTCCTTAACGTGTGATCTTTAGAGTGTTGAGAGATGAGTGAATAAAAAGGGAGACCACCATGTGGCTAATTTGTCACAAATAAAACCATATTATGTCTATCAAATACTAATTATTTTTTATATTTTCATCGTGTAGCTAGTTGTTTAAATGGTAACAAAATGTATATTAACTTTTATCTGAAAAACACTGCAGAATAAACATAATTAATTTCAATTTATTTAATCGGCTATATTCTCCAGCCCCACTATTATTTAATTAACCCCGAGAAGCTCCACTGAACCCACTGGCTGCCGCGGACAATATCTAAAGAAGGAGACTGGAGAAATTCGACTGGTTAGAAATGGCAATCATCTGTGGGACCGATGGTTCGATATCCAATTGGTTAGAGCTGGAAAACCTCCAAAATAATATTTCTTCTTCTGGCATTCAATGGCCCTGAAGCACACCTATAATGACAATTCTCAATTCCCAGCATCTAGGCGTTATAGCTCCAGTGATCGTACATTGAAGCCAAAAAGCACCAGTATCTCCGAAAAGAGTTAAATTATTTCCCTCAACAAGGAACAATTTATTTGGTACAAAATATAGGGACTGTCTCCTCCCCACCACCAATTCTAAATACTTACTCGTATTACATTGAACATGGTATTATACAAGGTAATGCTATCTCTCCGTGGTTGTTTAATATTTTATGGTTAAGTATAGAGGGTTGCTTGTGAGGACGCGATTGGCGTACAATTAGACAATGAGAATGTGAGAGTGTTGTTATAGGCAGATGATGCCGGATAAATAGCTGAGAATGAAAGTGACTTTTAGAACGCGTTAAAGTTTTTGAATTTGTAGAAGGCAGAATGTATTTCTCGTATTAATGCCTCCCAAACTATGTCGATAGTTTTGGATAAAGATGGCTCAGGAAATGATTTCCAGCTTAGTATAAATAGAAAACTGTTAAAACAAGTGAACGATTTTGTGTATCTGGGCAAAATATTCTGTAAAACTGGAAGGATAAATTGTGAAATTGGCAGACGGGTCGATGCAACTCGGAGAGTAGTTGGATGTATGTGGACTATTGAAAGGACTGAAATAGTAGTTAAAGAGGAAACCATGGTAGTGCAAGTATATAAAGGTATGTTAACGCCAACACTATTTTATAGATGTAAAGCGTGGGCTTGTCAGGAGAAACACAAGAGCTAGGTGAATATGGTTAGAATAAAGATAGTTAAGAAATGTATGTGAAAAAAACTTATATGGCGGTTTGGAAGGGAATCTGATAGGTCCATGTGAAAGAAGTGTCTTACGTTAGTTTTCACATGTTGAGAGGATGAGTGTGGATCGAATGACGAAGCAAATATATGAAAGTAGAGAGTGCGGGTCAGAAGAAAGGGGTAGGCCAGCTAAAATATGACTCAATGTGGTAGATGAATGTGTGAAAAAGAGAAACATTAAGAATTTTAAGATTAAAAGAGCATGCATAACTCGGTGTATTGATGTTGTTGAAGTGATGAGAGTATGCAAGGATGGGGAAGTGTGGACAAAGTTAGGGAAGATGGATTTATGTATGTATGCATGAATCAGTGGTGAATTCTGATTTCAAAATCCAGGCATGCATTCGTGAGGGACTAATGAAGCGGGGATCTGGTTTATTCCCAGGGAAATTTTGAAAAAGGTGACATTTTATGTATGTTTTGTAGTAAAATTTTTAGGGTAAACACTTCGTAATTGGAGGCTTAGGAGGTTGTAAAATGCTTGTAATACGGTGACTTCAGAGTTTAATTAAGACCCGTATATATTCTATCTCTAACACAATGCATAACACAACTCAAACTTTCAATAGGCATATATCACTCTTCTAAATAGAATATATCTATATAACTATAAAGTTAAATTACAAATGGTTGGATGAGCAAATTAATTTGATAACTTAGAGCATACACACTATATGAAAATATCAAATAAAATCATTATGGTAAAATAATAGACATTAAAAAGATACTATACAACTTGGGAACATGTTTAAGTTTTGATTCTCTCAGGCCCCAAAATCGGCTCTTCTCTTTTTCGCTACTAACCTGTCCACAACCTCATCATAAAACTTTCGCTGTAAATTAAGTTTTACAAACAGTTTTTTTCGATCGTTAGTAACGATAGTAATGTTAACCTTTATTGGCCCTGCGTTGACCTAGAGTAGTTTTTTTATTAGTTTAAAAGCATAAAGTGTCCTTTCTGCTGTAGCACTTGTAGTTAGAACAGTAGCAAATAATTTGGCAAGTTTGTACACTTAAACTAAAACTAAATGTAATTTATTTTCACGCACACATTTCACCAAATCCAAAAAGACTTTTATTTCAAATCAGGATCACAATAAAACACCCTCAACTCATTCTCAAATCGCACAGTATTGAAGTACCTGCCATATTGTTTTTCTAGAGTTTTAAGTTCATTATATGGAAAACATTATCTATACATTTCGAACAAGTCACAGTTGAGCATAGAGAAGAATTCAAATCTTCTCATTGAGTGAAATCTCTGTTTTATATGAATCAAAATATTGTCCAAAATTTCGTAATAAGAGCAGTTCTATACCATGGCAGCAGGCACACTTTGGGCTCTCAATTTTCTACCATCTGGTTCAGTGGCTAGTTCAAAGCTCTCCTCTTCTTTATTTAATTCTTCAAAAAACAATTGGAACCTATTTTCTCTTATCTCTAGTAAATGGGCAGTAACTTCAACAATTTTTTTTTTGCACAGTATGCGATGCTCATGCCTTTTGACTGCATCATGTTGAAAAGAACATCTGTGTCTGAAAATATTAATGAAAATACACTTAGAAGAAATTTAGATTGTCACTTCTGCAAGAAGGACAAGAAGCCCTGAGTTTTCAAAATTGTATCACTGTCCCAATTAGCAAAGTGATCAAGTACATGGTGGAAAAATAATATGAAGATTTCATAGTTTTCTTTTACGTTGTTGACAAGCTTTGAAGAAAAATTCCACCGTATAGGGGCTACTGTGGGTAACTTTTTCTCAACAAAAACCTAAAGTGCATCAGTCCTTTTTGATGACTTAGAAAAATATGTACATAATGGGTTCAATCAAGAAGACGCACTGTCCTCCATTTTAATCTAGCCTTACAGTATGCTATTAGGGCAATGCAAGAAAGTAGGGAAGTTGTTGTGATTTAACTATGGCAGTGAGAGGACTAGGCCTGTATCAGTTGTGTGTTTGACTAGAGTTAGAGTAGTGCAGAAAAATGGAAGAAAACTTGTTGTGATCGTGGGTAGATATTATAAGTACTGGTAAATAGAAGATGCTTGGTATTACTATTAAATAAATGGAGAACTTTTAGTTTCAAACCGAGTATCCTGTGCCTATCTATTTCGGACACTACAATGGCGATGAGGAGCTGAACCATCAGACGTGACAATAAGAAGATCACTAGGGTAAATTGGTGGCGCGTGCAATTGGCATCGGTTCAATGTAGGAATTCCGGGCGGAGGAATAATCGTGGTCAGCATATATAGAACGATTTGAAAACTATATAAAGTGCAATAAAATGAAGGATGAAAACAAAGTTTGTACGTTAGTCACGGTAATTGGCCTTAAAACATTTGGCTAGTTACGTTACTTTTGTACACGTAGAAAACCAGTGGAACTAACAATTGATTAACTATTGGATTTGTTGGGAAATATTCTTTTTCCGATACTTCAACACTGAGGAAAATGACCAGTAAATGCAACTTCGGGGTGAATTTGAATGGCCATTTTTATGATATGTTAATTTGGGGATAATAATAATGCTATAAGAGAGAGACTAATCGGGGACATTACACTAATTTATGAGCAGGCAATGGTGATGGCAGTTTCCCTGTAGGCAGCGCAAAATAAATCTATGATGTTGGGACCGATGCAACAAATCTCCAAGAATTTTACAAGATGGAAGAGAAAAGAGAAGAAGGAAGATTTTTCAAGAGGGGAAAGGTAGTGTTGCGTGTGCGGTTATAGAAATCACGTAGCGTCGGCAAATTTAAGGCATATAGGTGTAATGTGTGTCATCAAAAAGGGCATCTAGAGAATATCTGCTCAAAGAAAGTGAATTAGGTTCAGGATAGGGATGCGTCGAGTGAGGAGGAACCACACCGGAACTTTGACCTTTTTAAAAAAATCATAGTGCTCAAAATGGTCCTTTTGAGGTTAAGGGGGTGAATTTAATTGAATCCAACTTCATGGTGGGATTAAAATAAAAGGGATATTAATCCAGTTATGGGTTGATACGTGTTCAGCAGTGACCTTAATGTCTAGAAAAACGTTTCATGATAATTTTCCAAATGGGAATTACTCACCATGTAAGGTTAACCTTTCCACATACACAGGGGAGGCCTTACCGGTGTTGGGTAAGGTAATAGTGCCAGGAGAGTACGAAGGGGCAGTGTATAAAGACTTGCCTAATCTGATTGTAAAATGTAGCAATAGTGCATCATTATTAGGTCGGAATTGGCTCACCTGCATCAAATTAAATTGGAAGGAAATGATGGATCAAGGAGGAATGGCAGGTCAAACAGGCCTATAACTAAATAAAGAACAAGCTATTTGAAAGTGGGTGAATGAATTTAAGGAGGACTTTCCAAACGGTTTTAAATCACAAGATGGCATCATAAAGTGTTTTCAAGCGTCGATTGCTTTGAAACAAGGTGTGACCCCAAAAAAATTGTAAGGAAAGACCAGTTCCTTACGCTAAAAGGGAGTTGATGGAAGCAGAGCTGTTTATACTAAAATAAGAAAACATCTTCATTTAAGTGAGGCACAGCGAGTGGGCCACACCAGTGGTAGTGATTGAAAATGGTGATAGTAAGGGAATTAGGCTATGTGAGGATTATACTATTACCATTAACCCCGATAGTGTCACAGATAACTATCCGTTACACAACATTTTATAAATATTTGCATCGTTGCCGGGGGGTAAGTGGTATACTAAGATAGATTTCAGTAATGCATACCAACAGTTGGAACTTAGTTCGGAATCTAGGCCACTACTGACTATCAATACCCATGTGGGGCTGTTACAATATACGAGATTAAGTTTTGGAATGGCTTCGGCGCCAGCTATTTTTTAGTCTGACATGAACCAAGTTATGTTAGGATTACCTAAGACTATCTCATATCTAGATGATTTGGTCATTTTTTGATCAACTCTAGACGAATGTAAATAAAATAACAAAAGGGTATTAAGTAGACTTTTTTAATCAATATAAAATAAAAGTTAATTAAAGTAAATGTGCGTTTTTTAAGGAGATTGAGTTTTTGGGGTTCAAAGTAAATGCAGCAGGGAGGCATCTCGCATAAAGTAAGCTCAAAGAAGTCAGGGAGGCTTCTGTATTGATGGACGTTTCTCACCTAAAACCATTCTTAGGATCTATTAGTTCATATTTCTGTTTTTTGCCAGACTTTGTAAAGGTACAGGATTTTTGCCCCTACGTTTAAGAGCCAATTGAAGTGATACTGTTTAATTAGCTCATAATTGCCCCGTGATCGAGCACTAATTAAAGCGGTACGGTATTTTGATGATACAATTGGTATTTATAGCCCCGTGATCGAGCGCCAATTGAAGAGTTTCGTTACGGGTTCCACGTTTGGACGCCAATTGAAGAGATCTAGAATTATGTGATTAAAGTTCTTTAATCGCCCCACGTTGGACGCCAATTGTAAAGGTACAGAATTTTTGCCCCTACGTTTAAGAGCCAATTGAAGTGATACTGTTTAATTAGCTGATAATTGCCCCGTGATCAAGCACTAATTAAAGCAGTACGGTATTTTGATGATATAATCGGTATTTATAACCCCGTTATCGAGTGTCAATTGAAGAGTTTCGTTACGGGTTCCACGTTTGGACGCCAATTGAAGAGATCTAGAATTATGTGATTAGAGTTCTTTAATCGTCCCACTGTTAGACGCCATTTGAAGAGTTGCAGAATAATGCCTCCACGTTTGGGACACCATTTATAAGGTTTATGAAATGTGAATGCCCTCACGTTGGAGCCATTTGTTACGTGTATAATTGTTACTGATATAAATCACTTTATTTAGTATTGAATAGTAACACAATTGTAAAGTTTGATACTATTTATTTATTCAATAATCACTATTTGTAATGGTCGGAAAACTGATCATGTCGTTTAGCGTAACAATTTAGAGAGGCGTCTGATAACACGATCGTAGGAATCGTGGACTGGAGCTACAGTCCGACTCTATCAAGGACTGGTATCCTAGTGAGGTTCAATTGCACCATCTTCCGTATATATCTAATGCTCACGGAAGCTTCCAAAAGCTTGTATTTAGAAAAAATAAAATACTTTAAAAAATGTGGATGGAAGCAGAATGTTCGAGAACAGGAAGCTGGCTCAAATCACCGTTTAGAAATGCATATTGATCTTTCGAGAAGAGGAAGTTATTTTTTAAAGACCTTTTAATTGTCATACTGACTTTACTGGTGCACTCTGACGTCAGTGACAGTGGCTCTTGTGCCTTATTGGAAGAAGAAGTGCTTTAAGCGCAGACGTAATAGATTATATTATTTAATTAAAATAAAATACGTTTGTAAAATTAGGACGAGATTATTGTCAATCCTCTCACATATTCTTTCGTGTCAAATCAGGTACATTACAACTTGTCCACAGTGTTTTAGCCAATGCATGAGCTGTTGGAGGTAAAACATCCTTAGAAGTGGACAGATCGCTGTAAAAGGGCTTTTTAAAAGGTGAAGGAGATGCTTCTAAATTATCAGGTGATTACTCATTTGACCCAGCTAAGCCTATTATACTGGCGTGTGATGCCTCACCTTATGGAGTCAAAGCAGTAATTTCTCATGTAATGCCAAATGGCGAGGAGCGCCCTATTGCTTTTGGCTCGAGAGCACTTACAAAGAGTGAACAAGATTATGCGTGAATAGAGCGGGAAGGGAGTGCTATTATATTTGGCCTTAAAAAAGTTTCATATGTTCCTAACCGGTCGCAAATTTACCTTGCTCACAGACCATAAACCGATGACAACAATTTAGATTCTAAGGCAGGAGTGCCAATAATGACAGCAGATAGGTTTACCAGATGGGCTATAATATTATGGCATCGTATCAGTATGAGATTCAATATAGGAGTGGGGATAAGATGGGAAATGCAAATGGGTTGAGTCGATTACCCTTGCTGGAGGTGGATGAACAAGCCTGCTTGCATTTTTCATTGGTGGATGAGTTGCCGTGGGCGTGTTAAAGAAAAGTATTTGCAAGAAAAATGAACCTACTTTGTACCCGCACCTTCCTCGATTGTACAAATGCACTAGTCTTTCATTGCACTCAATCACTTCTGACAGGTAGACTAAGGTTCTAAACTCGGCTTGGTGAACTGAGGTCCAGGTTTTCCACACTGACTTGTGTTTGAATTATATATATATAAAAAGTTTGTAATTACCTTCAGGAATCACCTCTAGGTTCACAAGATAACATGATGCTCGTGTATTTTGACAAGTAGGGTCTAAGTTTGTCTCTTGTATCTGCGATTGAACTGGAATGAAATGCACTTTTGTGGATCATCTAAATACTAGGTAACTTAGGCCTATATAATTTTATAAATAAAATAATCACTTATCCCTGTGGTTTTCCCACCTTCACTCCACCTAAATGCGGGTTCACTTTTTCTTTTAACTGCAATTCCTCATCTCTTCCCAAATAGTTAAAGCCGTTAATAGCCAATGTGCTGAAAAAAAAAGCTTATATATTATATTGACTCCCATACTTATCGTTAACAATTGTCAATTAGGCCCATCGATCCCAATAGGTTTTCAAAGCCATCTACCTAGCCAACTCTTGACTAGGCTACTCTCCTGTACCTATACCGCCACATAAGCTTAAATACTAAATAAATCTTAAAAAATAAATACATTCCACATACGTACTGAGAATATGCAAATAGGGATGCAATTTTTGGTACTAGGGCTGAAACTGTCTGGTTCAAGATGTTCATTACAAATTCTAAATTTAGAGTGAATAATCTCATTGCTCAAATTTGTGATTGCAAATGTTTTTTTTACGTAATAAATCGGTTTACATCTTTAGGTAGCCGATTTCTAATATTTGTTCGATTTGTGCATCCGGACACACAACAACTACCTCGAGAGTTCACCATCAAGACAACAATTTATGAAAATAAAACTTAAAATTAGAACGCCATTCACTAAATAGTCAATACTGATGATCATAATTTGAAAACAAAAACTAGTCGATACTCGATAGTGCTCATCAATGTGGTAGATAGTCGATATTATACAATTAGTCGATTAAATATATCAATTTACTGACAGCAGTGTGAGCAGTGTCTGGTTGCCGTACTAAAGTGATCGTCGCAAGCTTTTCCATAAGAGATGGCATAGTATGCAAAACTGATACCCTGTTTTTTCTAGCGGACTGAACTTTTCCACAACCTCATATTCTCATAAACGTTTATTCTGGTGGAAAACAGGTTATATGCGAGGTGACAATTGTAGAAATAATAACCAGATATAACCACATTAAAAATCAGTATATAATTAATAAATACGTTTAAAACACAGGATTAGTACAAAGTATTATACAAAATGGGACAATATTTTAATATGCGACCTAAAAATCAAGATCCAAAGGAAAAATTCAAGAAAAAAAAATCTAACCTCAAATTAAAATCGGCTCTAAAAAAATCGCCAACCTAAGGTGCTACAGTTTCTATATTTGAAATTGCGACACGAGCACACTTGATGGATTAGGTAGTACTAGGTACCTACAACAACCCTGCATAGTCGTTGAACCTTGATCCTCTGGAAATTTTGAGATATTTTACTTTGAACTT
>CABEEJ010002875.1:7306-50863 GCA_901482245.1 Timema douglasi
CTAAAATGGTTTTCATTCTTTTTTCAAACAACAGTCATATGTAATATTATACCATTAAAGTCTATACAAAAGTATCTACTTTCAAAAACATTTATTTTTAATATAAATATTCTTCAAACCAAAGTGAAGTTAGTATATTAAAATGGCGCTCAACGTGAAGGCATTCCAGTGTACGTCACAATTGGCGTACTCAACGAGGGGCAGTATTTAAGGCTTTTACAATTGGCTTTCCAATGTGGGGCATCCAGCTTCAGTACTTTACAATGTTAATTACTGTACAACCACTTTTATAATTAATTTATTTACCATTATAGACTGTATAATGATTTCTTATAACATTATAATAAAAATGTTAAAACTATATTATCTTTTATATAAAAACTGTAGTATATGCATAATGCATCGTCTACGAGTAATTTATTCAATCCCAAAATAAGATGCCAATCAAAGCTACCTTAATATCATTTTTGTTTAGTCAGATTAATAATATTAACTAACTTTTTTATGCGATTGGACTGGTCTAATCTTTTATTTAAAAAAGCCTACATTCTACAGTTCGCAAGGGCCCCAAATTGCCTAGGACTGGCCCTGCACAGCTATAGGCATTTCAATTCAGTGTGATTCACATGAAGGATAAAGATAATTCTGTGGCGGATGCACTTTCACGTATGTTTGAATAAAATAAAAGGAACTCCCATCCAACCAACTCACCATCAAAACTTAGAGAGTTCAAAAGCAAACTTTTCAACTCAAATTCCAGAGATATTCACCTTCCTGTACTTGGTAGAGATGCATGGTCCGGTGTTAGTCAACATTTATAGTAAACAAATAGTGCATAATTACAAAATAGATAATGATATGCTGTTTATAAACCCATCCGTAAGTCAACATGGAAAATATGTGTCCCAGCAGCATTTCGTAAAGTCTTGTTTGAGGATTAGATCAACTCCCCGGTCGGTGCACTTTTGAGTATGGCCAAGACGTTCGTCAATATTTCACGAGATTTACTGGACTGGTATGAATATAAACTTAGGAAACTAGGTTAGATCCCGTGAAAATTGCTCAAGATCCAAACCAGGTCAAATGCACATCTTTGGCATGTTATTGACGAAAGTAGATGGAGTGATAATTTATAGATTATTTTCGTTCACTCCCTAGATCCACGTATGGATTTTAGTATATCCTTATGGTTGTGAATAAGTTTTAGAAATTGGCATGGTCTTCCACTTTATTGCCGCCATGGTCTCAACTATCATTACATTTGGATACTATATGCAGATGTTCGTCTATGATGTGATAATACTTCTTGTATTTTATTATCTTCATTCTTGAAAACGTTTGTGTACAAATATAGGTATTACCAAATGCACACAAATATTTATTTTCAAGTTTTAAGAAAGCTGGGAGTATTTCACCGCTAGGACACTTATAAAAATCCACGTGGTTTCCCGATGCATATTTGTAGCTTAAAGCTGAACAACACTGCAATTCAATATTCTAGTTTTGTTTATTTTTAGACCGAAATTTTCACCGAGAAATCTATATGTGATGCAATATTTGCTGGTCCAAACGTTTCAAGCTTACATGCATTTCCCAAATTAATTGCACACTCCTCGTTAAAAAATATTTTAATTAAATATTTTAGATCCTTACAGCTTACCATCGTCCACAACCCCTTACCACCAAACATAAACATTAAAACAAATTCAGCTTTTTTTAAACACTCTCAGATAACCACAATTGTTTACCAAACCAAGCATTGGACACAGTTCTTTTTTTCTTGCCATCTACCTGCATCAATGTAAAGTCATTACGCTAATGTGCTTCTAATGGTTTAATTTCAAATATATAATAAATATCATAAATTATTACCCAATTCTTCAGTTCTCCTCATTGTATTTCGGGTTAAACTTTTAAACTTAACGCAACAATCAGGTGGGTTTTTTCAAGACAGATTTCTTCCATAATGGATTTAATGCAATTTTAAATAAATGTTCCATTATAAAACGGTTTCCCTTTTGTGGTTAGTAATTTAGCATCTCTGTAACTTGCGCGAACGTCAGTTTTAGTTCCTTTAATGTGTTTCGTGATGTATGAAACCAGTGTTTTTGAGAGGCAAAACCTTTTGTAAAATTTGAATTATTATTTTTTGCTTAAGTAATTTTATACTTGTCAAACATGTCTTTATATATCAAGACATAGTGCTGTCTCAGGTTACATTCCTAAAAAACTGCAATATTTTCTTTTCCAATCAAACACATCTCTTTATCCCTATTAATAATCCAAAATAATCCTTAGTCCAATATTAATTAAAAATGTGACACTCACTAATTTATTTTTTACGTTTTGATAGAGACATAGAAGCAAAAAATAAAATAAAACCCCCACACTGATATTTCCTTCAAGCCTACAGAAGCCACACTAAACACAAAAATTCAAACTGTGTGTACAACCACTACACTGGTATTCAATACGTGTCGTGGTGCAGTGAGAGTTGGCTTATCCTAGTCCACTTTGGAAAGTGAGACAAAGCTATTGGTTTTAATCCTCTCCCAATGATGTGAAAAAGATGTCTAGTGGTGTTTGAAGTGACCAGTGCATTTAAAGCCAAACGGAAAGAGAAATAGGGCTTACCTCGAGAATTGGACAGTAACTTTTCTCGTTTCTACCCAAAACATTTTTTGACCTAAATTAATGAAATATTGATTCAATATAAATATATAGTTTAATTTTCTTCACCTGGTTGTATGTATAGCTGTTGTATATTCTGTTATGAGCATAACGGCATTATTTAACAAACTTTTCCAATCATGAGAACAAGTTGTACAGAAATTCCAGGACACATTTTACAGATATTCAAGTACTAATAACATCACCCTGTGGTTAAAATTAAACACTTATGTTTCTGTTGAAGCCCTTATTTTATTTATTTAGGCCAAAAAATTGTTTTACTATAAAAACTGCACAGCCAAATTTACAAATTGCATTGTTCTTTCTTAATCAAACACTGATTGTGAAATCTTGTCAAACCATGTATAATATTTATTTCAAACTAATTTATCCCAGAATATAACTGTATCTAATTTTTTTAATGTATGGTATTCTCCCAATCGTTGCCTACCCCTTATTGTTTTACTCAACCTAGCTTAATCTGAACATGGTCATTTGTGCCCGCCCACCCCGCGCCCCACACTGGTTTTTTACTCAATTTAACTTAATCCAGGACAAAATATCATTTTGCCCCTCTTGTCCTTGCTGGAAAATAAAGTTTCCGGCGCCCCTGATTGTAAAATATTTGTGGAGCGTGATTGAGGAAAAGGTTTTAGTAGAGAGGATTTGGTAAAAAAATGAGGCTAGAAGGGGACTTTATCTTTGGAGAATAGAAATACCCTTGAAATGTAATAAAGTGCGTACTTTATAACCATGTTCACATAACCAGCAAAAAACATGGACTTTAGATATGAGAGAGACAAGGTAAAAGGAGTCCATCAAAAGTTTTTGAATGTTGACTGTTAGGAGACGAAACAGTATTAGGAATAAAGATGTTATGGCAAGGGTGGGAGTACATGGAGTTTATGAGATAGTAGAGTAAGCAAAGTGGAGATTGTATTATACATGTTATGATGTTGGAAATGAAATAATACAGAAGATATTGATGGATAAAAAGTACCGATATTTTGGGGAAATACTACAAGGGAAATAAAAAAAAGTTATAGGAAGAGAAGCAAACCGCAAATGTACGAGTGAGAGTAGAAGAACGAAAGCGATTAAAGGAATAATAATATAAGAAGGTAAGAATTAATTGGAACAATTTTAATAAACCGACCCGGTCACAGGCTGTAAATATTTGACGAAGACAATGAGAACTTATGATTACTAGATTTCTTTACAATTTTAGCCGTACAAGGATATTGGAGTCCATGGAGGTTCTTGAATATTTTCTAACATTTAATTTATTTGTTATTTCTATAGAGCTATAGAAGTTAATTTTTTATTTATTTCAATAACAAAATAAGGATTTGATCATTATATTTATAAAATATAAAATTATAACTAGCATGACAGGATGCACCCAGAAATCTAAATGAACGAGACCCTCCTGTTATTTAACACACAATAATAACCAAAATGTGTCAAAGGGCCTAACTTTGATATAGTTTTTTTTAATGTTCATTGAATGCGAAATTTTATTTGTGTTTGGTTTTATTTTAACATTTATCTTTGCTAAAACTAACAAAACGGGCTAGTTCCAATATATTAATTATGCAATTTAAAAACAAATGTCAAAATTAATTTTGATGTTTGAGTTTTTAAATTTATTTCAAAGTTTATATGTTCTTCTAAAAAAAACTATATCTATCTGTTAATTTTTTATAAATTATTTTTCTTATTTACTCATAAAGTTAATGTTTTGGTAATTTGGATGATTTTTTAACTAATATTATTACAAAATTAATATAAATACTCATAATTTTATTTGTTTTAAAGTTTTTATCAATATTTCCAGTAATCATTTTATGCCTTCTAAACTTTTGATTCAACTTTTTTTTGGGCGGTGTGGCATCAGTTTAAAAGAAATGTTTTGATTGGCTTATATTTATAGACTCACCAACCAGATACTAATATTATTAAATAACTTCAATGGGTTTTGTTTTGTTAAACCGTTCTTATAAGCTACCTTAAGTTTCCGTAGTCAGAACTTGATATAGAAGGCTATGAGTTTGGCTGAACGATATATTGTGGCGCCATATTGAGGCTTTTGTGGTATTCTTTGTACGTGTTAAGAAAATGTCTGAAAACCAGGTAATTTGTTTAAGCTTTCATTACAAACATTAAACATGGGCTAAGCGTTGATATATATCTTATTTTAAAAATAGATTGTTAGGTCAATATTTAACATTTTCTTGAATTTCAGGAACAGAAGCCTGACGCCGGCCCAGGTGATGCAAACTCTGAATACATCAAGTTGAAAGTAGTTGGTAACGTAAGTAAAATTTATAAATATCCTTTATACGTTATATTTATTTATTCAAGTACACACTGACAGTTTAGAATCTAAAGTTAAAAGACCCTTGTTACCATTTATACAGTTTAAACTACAATAATTACAATTTGGACTAAAAGCATGACCCTAACACTATCCCAAAAGTGAGTAACTTTGTATAATAATTTTAGTAAAATGATTAACTTTTAATAAAATATTACTTCAAAACATGATTGGTTGAATGCAATACATTTTAGAAGTAGGGGCTATATTTCACACTTATGAAAATTAACTATTGTTTTAGACTTAGTTCTCTCGCTCATTTCCAGAGAATGCTTGTTATATACTCTATACACTAAGCAAAACGCATTTTACAAAGAAAACATGTTTCTTACATTAATTTAAATTAGTTAAATTGGGGTTCCCTCTAGGGCCTATATTAACATGACTCTTAATTATGCCTACTATCATATGTGACCTGTGTCTATATTCATTGGAATTTCGCTTTATTATTACAATCCTGTATTGAATACTTGGTAGATTAACAGTCCCTCGAGCCGTGTGGCTGTGGTATCTGAAAGCTTGTGGCACCATTGATTGCACAAATGTAGCCAACGATTAACACACCTCCATTACAGTTTCAGCCTTATTCTATGTGTGAAGAATGATTCTTATTACAGGATGCATATTGGATAGGTCACTCAATGGTATCTAGCATTGGCTCGCCAAGCTACAGGTCCTGGGTTCCATTCCTGTGTTCGGGTGTCTTTTTTAAACTAATTTAAATTATTTAAATTAAATGAATATACATGTCCTGTTTATAGTCGAAAGTAGAGGGTGAACTCAGTAGGCCTACCAATGAGACAATTTATTTTAAATTAATTGTTTTAGTTGATAAACTCAGTGCAAATATTTTGTCCTCAACATTCATTTTATTGCTGAAATATTATAACAAGTCGTACTGGATGAATCCTAGATAATTCAGTTATAGGTAGACCATTAACACGCTAAGCCAAAGGTCCTGCATTTGATTGCTGTGGGTACAAGTGTAATTCTTCAACTAGGCTACTCTCCATAGACCTTAGAACAATGTCGTAATTACAATGATTTGCAACCTCTATTGAAATATTCATTTATTTTAATGGGAATGCCAGGCCTCCACCGTGGTTCGAATTCCACGTTAAACTGTAGGTCCTCCATTTCATCTCACAATCACCCTACCATTACAACATTAGCGTAAGTGCGTATAACCCAAATGGGTAGTAAGACGCGGTGCTAAATATTATTATTAACAAAGCATACCTACAGTAACAACTGATGGTTAGCAACAACTTTAGATGTACTCATGTGTCGACTCCATGATGCAAGGATATTCATACTTTGAATAGCACAGCCAGGTGCTATACTATGTGGTGAACATCTTATTAATAGTATTTTTATGAAATGGTTTCTCTGAATATTTTCTTTAAAAATCCACTTTTCCCATCCTTACAACATCAGTTATTATTTATAAATACAACTCAATAGATAATCAGATTATTATTGTTATTATTGTTATTAAAAAAACAACTGAAGAGTAAGATGCTTCGATGATCAAAATATCAAGGCATTACTCTCGCAATAGACTGTACTTTTAGTGAAAGAAAGTTTGGAGTTCGAATCCTTGTTGTGTGAACTGAAGTTTTTTTTTTACCATATGGCTCTCCACTCTCCCTCCATGCAAATAGGGGTACACTTCCTCAAAATTCAACCATCCTCATCCGAAACACAGTGTAATTAGTGCAATATTTAAACCTGAATAGTGGAAAGGTTTGAAAAACTACTGCTTATTACTTTCTGGACGAACTTGATGCATTCTAGCTATATACAGGTGTTGTATGTGGTACAAAATGGTAGAATGTATGGGAGATATTTTAAAGGGTTATATGTTTAAAACATGTTTCAAACTAGAGGCTTGTTTAAAACAGATTTGTTTTAAAACATTTTAACCAACTGTTTTAATCATTGTTTTAAAGGAATCATTTAAATAAAACTACAATGAAACAACCTGCCTCGGTGGCGTAGTTGGCTAACGCGCTTGTCGTGTTGAGCTCTACTGCTGAGGACGGGGAGATCGAGGTTCGAATTACAGTCGGGTGAACTGGGGGTGGGTTTTTGTAAATGGTTTTCTATTCTCCCTCCACACAAATGCGGGTTCACTTCCTCTATTTCACCCTACCATTACACATTAGCGTAAGTGCATATAACCCGAACGGGGAGTAAGACACGGTGCTAATAATAATAGCCATTACAATAAAATAAATTTTTAATAGTTTTACTGTAGGAAAAGTGTAAAGCTGCAAAATTCTGGAAGTCATTACTAGAGCTGGGATTTCTATGTAAATACAAATTTTATTCCTCGCCATTTAGATATTCAGAAAATAGAAATCTCAATGAATCATTGTATTGAGAGTTTGCTGGAGAAACTCATTAAGCCAACATTCTTAATTTGTAAGAAATGCAATTTTTAGTTTATGAGTGAATGATACTTTTAATTTTTATTTTTTCGAAAATCATAAATCAATTTTAAACAATTTTATTTTTTCATAATAATAAGAACCTACTTTAAAACATTAGGTGTAACAATTTTTTTTCATAATCTATCATGTTGATTAAATTTAATTGATTAATTACTTTCACTTAGTGAGTTTCTACTGATTAGAAAATATACTATTAAAGGTTGACTTAGTGATCTGATAATGATAGTGAGCGTTTTCTGATTAAAATGTGTTATAGAAGGTTGATTATTATTTTAGAATCATGATAACTACTGGTTGGACTATTTATTTTAATAATCATTCAAATGCATTTGTTTTTAAAGGTCTTGAATCATAGCTCAAGATTTATTACTGATTCGAATAAATTATATCCACTTAAGAATACATTTTAATGTTTACCTATTCAAATGTCAAATAAATGGCATTAGAATTAAAGTACAATTAGAAAACCAACAAAAGGAACACAATTTTTCTCTTGTTCATTACATAAAATCGGTTTGTTGAATCTAAAAAATATACATTTTGACAGTCATTCAATTGGAAAATAAATAATACTATTGATTAATCACTTTATAGTACTTGACATAATTCCTACTATTTTAAATGTCAAAATAGGAAAGAAAATTAATTTGACTTACAATTAAAATGTGAATAGATTAAAAAAAATACATTGAAAATCTATAAACAATAGAGTGGGGTTACAAAGTGCATGTTTAAAGGCTAAACTTATCCAAGCATCTTCTTCATATTCAAATTTTTAATAGTTTTACTGTAGGAAAAGTGTAAAGCTGCAAAATTCTGGAAGTCATTACTAGAGCTGGGATTTCTATGTAAATACAAATTTTATTCCTCGCCATTTAGATATTCAGAAAATAGAAATCTCAATGAATCATTGTATTGAGAGTTTGCTGGAGAAACTCATTAAGCCAACATTCTTAATTTGTAAGAAATGCAATTTTTAGTTTATGAGTGAATGATACTTTTAATTTTTATTTTTTCGAAAATCATAAATCAATTTTAAACAATTTTATTTTTTCATAATAATAAGAACCTACTTTAAAACATTAGGTGTAACAATTTTTTTTCATAATCTATCATGTTGATTAAATTTAATTGATTAATTACTTTCACTTAGTGAGTTTCTACTGATTAGAAAATATACTATTAAAGGTTGACTTAGTGATCTGATAATGATAGTGAGCGTTTTCTGATTAAAATGTGTTATAGAAGGTTGATTATTATTTTAGAATCATGATAACTACTGGTTGGACTATTTATTTTAATAATCATTCAAATGCATTTGTTTTTAAAGGTCTTGAATCATAGCTCAAGATTTATTACTGATTCGAATAAATTATATCCACTTAAGAATACATTTTAATGTTTACCTATTCAAATGTCAAATAAATGGCATTAGAATTAAAGTACAATTAGAAAACCAACAAAAGGAACACAATTTTTCTCTTGTTCATTACATAAAATCGGTTTGTTGAATCTAAAAAATATACATTTTGACAGTCATTCAATTGGAAAATAAATAATACTATTGATTAATCACTTTATAGTACTTGACATAATTCCTACTATTTTAAATGTCAAAATAGGAAAGAAAATTAATTTGACTTACAATTAAAATGTGAATAGATTAAAAAAAATACATTGAAAATCTATAAACAATAGAGTGGGGTTACAAAGTGCATGTTTAAAGGCTAAACTTATCCAAGCATCTTCTTCATATTCATAATCTAGAATCCCTGGTTCTGGGACCCTCTCATTCATTTTACAATCTGGGATGGAACTATACCAAGCATGGCATATTTCCGGAATAACTTTCTTTCGACCCAGAGAATAAGTCTTGTTTCTTCTCATTGCTTATATGAAGTTGTTTTTTATAAAGATTTTGACAGTGCATTCACTATCTAGTTGATTTCTACCACGTTTACCTACATCAATTTCCTGATATTGTCCAAAATAATAATACCTGTATTTTATTATATTTGGGCAGTATTTTGAGAAACAAAAGCCTTTTACCTTTAACCAACAAACTTTATTACCAGCACTATCAACAGTAGTATTCCTAACATTCTTTGATGCCAGGTTCTTTAGATCAAAAAAATTGGTGAATTTCAATTCCTCGAATTGGTAAGGTCCACTCTTTTTGTTTCTATTCCTCATTGATCTCGTTCTAAATTGTCAGACAATTAAGAGGTGAATATGCTGGAACATACTTTTTGGTGTTTTCTATTGCTCTATGAACTGAGTCCACCTGGCCACGCTCCATACATTTTATGCTCAATTATGTCTATATGTGTGGTTTGTATCCTGTATAGCATAAAGGTGCGCACACACATATATATATTGCGATTTTGACCACCACATGTATCAGAGAACAGTGATAATTCTTTCACATTAGAGGGAAGTTGATTCATCCACTGTAGCAAGCATAAACCTATTTCTGAGCTTATTCCGTCTAGTTCTGTCCATGCATAACAGTATGCATTATTAGGGGAAGCCGATTCATATATGGTTAAATTATACATGTGAGAAATTAAACAAACAAAATAGCCTAAGAAGTAAGAAAATATTATTTCTTAACTATTGTTGTCATTGATGTCGAATGAGCCAGTGTTTACAGGATAGATTTAACTAACCAACTGGGTAGTTGGTAAGATTTTTTTATCATCTTTGAAATTTTTGAACAAAACAATGCTAATGAAAACTCACTGTCAGTTGACATGACTTGGCGAGTTGTTCCAAAATGAAGAGTAATTATTTACCTTTATAATGTTACCAAAATCTAAAAACATGAAAAAAAATCACTAAGTTTTTCCAGTAAGCCCTTGATATTAGGGTTAATTTAATTTATAAAATGAAAATAAAATATTTAATTTTAATTTTAAATATTCTTACATATTTTGACATGTTTATATATTTCAAGTGATTTTACATAAAACTACCTAGGTACTAGGTACCTAGGTATTTTTAATAATAATTATTGCAAATTTGTTGAGTTTTTTTAGTGCAATGATCACTGCGAAAATCCATTGTTTTATATTCCAAAGGCCTGAATTTGCATCCTTCTTGTGACACTAATGAAAGTGACAAATTACTGATCAAATAATACCTAGAAAGAATTATCTGCATATATATTATGAAGAAACAATAATAGAAAGGATAATAAATTATATAGGAGATGCCTTCATATGGGTCGCTGTGGATGAAATCACGGTTGCTTAGGGTAATTTTGCCGTGAAC
Source organism: Timema douglasi (assembly GCA_901482245.1). Lineage (NCBI taxonomy): Eukaryota > Metazoa > Arthropoda > Insecta > Phasmatodea > Timematidae > Timema > Timema douglasi. Next base: position 18,083 of record CABEEJ010002875.1, read on the forward strand.
CTTGTGGTAGGTAAGATAGATCCTAAGGATGTTTCCAAACCATATTTGATTTACTGAGACGTGCTGGAACATATGTATCATGTTGTAAGATTCGTAAATGATGAATTGAAAGTGTGTGGCCTAGGTGAGCTCACGTAGAGAAGGTTCTGGTGTTATATTTGGATGCCACGGCATATATAATTCATTTATGACCTAAGTTTACCTGGATGACAGCTCAAAATGTTACTAGAAGTGATCCCTAGTATAGCACTACGCCTACAGCTGACATCTATCACTTTGGATGACTGTAATGAAAACAGATGTTAATATAATATTGTGATAGTTAACCACAATAATTTAAGCCAATATTATTTATATATTTATTCGAGGGCAGACACAAAGTTTATTTATTGTTTTATTCCACTTAAAAAAATATTCACACCACTTTCACAAAAACTTTTAATGAACATAGCTTCAAAATGGCTACTGACGAATCTAAACCATATGATTGAACATAACGATAAAAAAGTTTTTTACAATGATGCGGGCACCCTTGATGAGAATATTTTATTCAGTCAAATATATCAAAATAAGAAAATAATCATAAAATCATTTATTGTATGTAAAAAAAAATGACAACAATTTTTTCTTTTCCAAGTAAATACGATGCCTGTATATTTACATTTATAACAAAACAGTGATCTTTTACAAGTGTTGGCAACCTAAAACCTAAACATATGATTTTCGATCTGTCATCCAGGTAAAAACCTATCATGAATGGACTTTATAATGACAATCAAAAGTGCTTTGAATTTGTACTATCCTGATATCCATCTTTTAAGTTTGGCTCATAGACTACATCGTGTTGTGGAACACATTAGAGTCCAGTTCTATTAGATTAATTTCTGTGACAAAAAAATAAACCTATTTGTGAAAGTCCCACTTCAAGTCAGAACTTACTAACTCTTGTTTGATGTGCTGTTGCCTCTGCAATTAGTTCTATCAAGCTGAGGAACATGGATAAAACAGCAAACATCTACTATGAACAATTTGGAGATGTGACTTTTACTGCACAAACATAGTACTATATATAAATATTTAGTAGCCATTACAATAAAACACTTTTTTTTTATATATTACAATATAATACATTTTTAATCAATAATGGTATTTTAGCAACAGTTTCTAAAATAAAGAATAAAAATCTATATATATAATTACTTTGTTTCCAAAATCTTTGGATACTTTGTTTTAGTCTTTTGTGCATTCAAAATATATTCCGGATTTCTTATTTTCATTGCTCTAGTGTGCTTAGGATCTAGTGGCTCTGGAAATATGATATTTTAATAAAATCTAGTTAATTTTGATTCCATATTATTTTCCAAAAATCATCTTTTTCTAAACTTGACTACCATACATATTTTTTTGTCCATACGGCAAGCAAACACTATTTCCGTTGGGGGATGTGAAGATAATAATAATTATATTAATGAAAGGAAGCTAAATAGATCCCATTCGTAACATAATAATACGTGTAATGTCCATTTAATAATACTAGTCACAGTAAGTTAATTAGAGAAGTTAAAAATCAAAAAGGGTCAGAGAGAGAAAGTTGTGATCAAAACTTATTCCAGGGAGGGGGAGGGAGTTTTGTTACGATCTCAGTATTTGAATATGTAAAGTTTAATTCATTTGATAATTTTAATATTTAACATTTTTAAAAGCTTGGCCTTGGCGTGAACATGAACATTAATACTTGTATTCAGCGCTGATTCAAGTCAGGTTTATTTGAGGTAATTGGGTGTGTGATGTCTACACTTCCTTTTTTCCAAGACTAGCCCGGTTTGCTCAGGACTGATGTTGTTGAGACAGGCTGTATCCAACTAGTCCAAGGATATAGCATATCTTGTACAATTTGTTCCTTAAATACTTGATGTTTGTTCACTTTTGTGAAATAAAATTCACCTAAACCATGAATTTATATTATATTTATTGAACTTAACCTATACAATTCACAATATTAAACAAAGCTTTGAAACACATGGGGGGAAAAAATAATAATTTGAAAGTCCTTGCTGGAACTACCAATATTTTTATTATCAATGAATATTATTGAATTCTACCAGCACTCGTATAGTTATTTTACAGTAAATAGGAAAATTTTTAGGGCTCTTCAAAATATTTTACGCCCTCTAAAAATACAAGTTTCATGCCCTTTTGTAGGGCCCAGTCCAACCCTGGTCTACTTGATGGATAGCATATAGTTTCCGAACAATTCGAAAGGCTACGCTGACCCCAAAAAGTGAATTATTATTGAACCATGAAATTGTGTTTTTTAGAAAAATATTCAATCTTAAATACAATGTAAATAATTTAATTCTTTGTGTGCCGATAGTCATCATATAATGCGTCAACTTGTGCAACATTCCAATTTAATCCAATTTGGTATTGATTAAGACTTCAAAAAATAATACAACTTAAATATTATAACCAGTCTTCTGGAAAGGTTTCAAGACCATTAGTGTTGTCCTGTCAAGCGAACAATAGGATTAATGCAGACTGAGTCTTGGGTTCTACCGAGAAACTTCACCTCTCTCTTGGCTCGATTAGGTGGGGTGGTGGTTTCCACCCCTATTTTGTAATAAACCTACATTTATGTAACTAATGACCGATTTCTAGCCAAGGGAATAGGTTTATGTGATTAAAAATAGTATATTTGTAAATCACACAAAATTTAAGATGGTATGTTTTTTTTTTAAAAAATCCAACCATTTTCAAAAATGTGTTTTGAGTTAATTTTAAAAATATATATGTATAAAAAATTAACTATATAATTCAATATCAATCTAGAAAAGTGTCCATACAGTCATAATAAAAAAAATGTCATTATTGGTTCATCTAGAATTTCGGTCGCAAATCAGTCCTTTTTACTGTGTATTAGTAGCTATTTGACCACACCTTAAGTAAAAGTTCAAATAATTATAGATTTGTTTTAAAAATTAAAACTGAAATTAAATAAGCAAAGTACTGTACTAACATTTTCTTATCTTTACTGTCACAATATTATCACATTTCACACTATTTTTTTTAAAGTAATACTGGAAATTGCTACTTTGACATAAACTGTAGTACCCTCCTCTAATTTCAAAATTCCATGCTGATTTAAGTTTCAAAATGGTTTACAACTTTTAACAGCTACTCAACTCACCTTTTCACATGACTTAGTGATTAGTTAGGATGCTTTGGCTGGCGCAGAGCCTTAAAGTTAGGAACCACAGATGATAAATAAAATCTCAATTCACTTTCAGCATTGAGCCTGTTTCTGTATATATTTCTTAAATATGCATAGAAAAATATTTCTCATTCAAATACATAGAAGAAAATGGTAAAAAAAAGCTGTAAAAGCTTTATTCTCTATCACTGTGAGCTCCTCCTTTAAATTTAACCAGACACCAATTGATGACAAAGATTTATAACTTTTCTTTAATTCAAAATTGGTGAATTTCAAGGAGCTGTTCTTTTTCAAACACCTAATAAATTACAAAAACTAGCAAACATAACCTCGTAACGCAAAGCAAAGGACAAGTAAAATGTATGCGAAACTTAGTGTAACTACTAGGAAAATATTTGCGCTTGCAAGGACTTTGCTTTCACAAAGTGGTCGGCCATAATAACTTTTGACACAAAGTCTAGCGTCTCTGTTAACGGTCGCAAATTCGTTTTGTGTCATAATAGCACTGTTGACATTAAAATTGGGTGATATGGATCTATGTACTCTATAGCAATGTATAATTGCTCTTGACTCATTTTTATTCCTCTAAAAAACAGATCTAAAAGGTTAGCTAAATAATGATAAGGTGTCATAACCACGTACGGTACATCGATTTTTACAGTTAATTATCTTGCAAGCCAACACTCAGATTTGGCCAACTTATGTCTTATTTTGCCATATTAGCAGCGTTATCTGTTACAAAACTATGAACTGTGCATATTGTTTAGTTTTTTGTAGCATTTTCTGCCATGCGCAACAAATATTGTGATGTGTAAATTGTTGGCTGTGTCAATTACGTGAAAAATGTACACATTCCTCTAGTAAATTTGTCACAGACATACAAAATAACATCATTGTGTACATTACTCCGTCCAGCTAGTGTCATACACACATTTTTCCCCATGCAACCTCTTTCTAACATCTACCAGAATTTTACTGATCATTATCTAGAAGTTCATTTCCAATTTGTTGATTTTTTTTAACTGTCGTAACTGAGCCTGTCTTTTAGCACTTGAACTGAAGAAGTTTCGAAATCTTCTGAGCAAGATCTTTGCAATGTCTAGGTAGACATTTACACATTTCGCTTGCACATAAATGAAGTGAGGGACACACTTTAACATGTGGGTCATTTCACATCAAATCAACCCAAAAAAAACACCCAACCTGACCATTTTGTATTTAAATGAAATTTAAAACAGCATAATTCTAGCAGCAATAGAACAGAAATTAACAAGAATTGAAAAATGTGGTGTGGGAGAAAAAGTCTACTTTGATTGAAATTTCAAAAATTGATTTCTCGAAAACTGGGACATCAAAAAATCTTTAAAAAATATATTTGTGGTTAGTTTTAAGGGAAGAATAATTGGTAAAAATTTCATTCAAATACAAAATGGTCAGGTTGAGTGATTGGTTGATTTGACATGAACTGACCCATGTTACTCCAGGAAACTTATCTTTAAAACCAGTAACAACTGAGTTTCTCGAACCCATCATCCTGTTTCAGGCATCAAATGCAAACCTAATAACATTTTCTTCTGGTATGTTGTGGTTTGTTTTTTCATTACATACACTAGAAAACAAATTTTCACTAGTTGCTCCCTCATTTTCTGGTGATCACCAACCCCAAAAACATCTCAAAGAAGATACCAAAATTTGCTTACAGCTTTTCGGAGGTGTTATCATAGAATATAAATACAACAAATGATGTTTTTATCGCTCCAATGTCTGTTGACTCATCAGCTAGTTCGTGTTTATGGCTGACTTATTACATTCTTAACAATACCAATGCATTAATTTGTTTTAATTTTACAGCTAACGAAATTTTAGAATCAGAAAATACCCCCTTTATTCATTTATGACTCCAAGTAAATTACCAGCATTGAATGGTAAATTGTGTTTGGCAAAGAACGCAGTAAGTTTAATTTCAGCTATGTGTGCCAATTTGTCAACAGGGCTTGGTTCGGGTGTTCCAAAGTAGCTTGGCTTGTTAAAAAAAAACATTTTTTTGACTTTTGCAAGTGACTATACCTTGCACTGCAAATACATTGAAAAAAAGGAGGAAAGTTAGAATATCATAAGTTTATCATAAACAAATTAAAGGATGAAATTGTTACTTTGGAGCCCAGGATATTACTTTTGACCTAATATCCTAATTGATTCGATCATATGACTAGAGGAGGTGAAATTATACTACAAGTATCCAGATTGTACAGTTGGTATCGGCGCCCCCACCCTTATTCAATGCATCATAAATAATGGTACCTATTGAATTTAGGATCCCTATCTCTATCCTTCTCTAAATCAGCATACTCATCCCACCCCCTAATTATTGTACAAAGAACAAAGCTATTTTATAGGGCTGGACTGGTGCTGATAACTGATCATTTATCAACCAATAGTGACACAATTGGCCAAGGATAATTGTTTTTTTTATCATGAGGATACTTTTTGCCAATAATTTTTAAATTCACAAGTCATGAAAATATAATTTATAGTCTAAACAAAAATTAAATACAGTCTTTTGAATGTATACACAAATTATTTAATTCTGCTCTAGATATTTTATCTTTAATCAAAGTTAAATTATTGTTATAGACAAAAGGCAAACTAATCTACATTTTTTTTATTATGGTTCATATCAAAATAAAAAGGTTCTGATAACAATCAATGCATGTGGAAATGTTAATATTTCCCACAAAAGACATTTGGAGCACCTTTTAGAACACAAACATAATTTTTGTGGCTAAAATTTGATAATGTTTTACTATTTTACTAGTGTTAGTATTGATAGTAACGATCTAAAGTGATAGTTGTACATAATGCAAAAAAAAGCCATAAGATTTGTCAAAGAAGCTTGAAATCATTTGTACTGGAGTAAATTTGTTATTAATAATTAACACATTGCACATTGGCATGAAATTCCATGGTGAGCTCTCGGATGCTGGCCAAATTTATAATATTTTGAATTTTTACTGTGAGAATACTTGTTGACATACTATTTTTTTTCCTGTGTACAACAGTAATTTATATTTCAGATCCTATATGGACTTATATTTATTTATAGAAATCAATTCAAAAATAACTTCATGTAGTATTTTTTGTATATAAAACTTTTTTTTAAGTGTATAGACAAAATAAAATTCTAAAAAAAAAGTTTTTTATACACAATTTCTTACATAAGCTGGGAAAAAGATCATAAATAAATTACAAAATACATAATGAACAAAAATTACATTTAAGTCTAACAATAATTTGCTTTAGTATGGTCCAGCGACCTGGAAAACCTGGAAAACAGGGAATTGTCAGGGAATTTGCTTGGTCAGGGAAAAGTCATGGAAAAGTCAGGGAATTTTATTAAATTTCTGGAAATTTTACATTTCATCTATATAAAGCCTCATATTTTGTTTCACAATAGTCAAAATAACACTTTTCTTCCAGTTAATACCTAGCTGTAATCACTTTCACACCATTGTCCATGTTGAGCAGACTAATATCACTTCTTAAGGTCAACCAACAAGTGAGTTTTGTGTCTTTCCACCCTTCCGCCACGGGTCTTTAGCCAAAGTTGAGTAATGGTTATTCACATGCACAAAATTTGACTAGGCCTACATTTTAATTAGAAGGAACTGAGAATGACTCTGTACCACAACTATTTTAAATTTTTCTTGCTAGAGGCAATCTTTTAATGGCTCAATACAATTTTACTGAAATATATTTTTAACTTAAAATAGTCCATTTCCTCGAAGGCAGAAATTATTTAATCCCTTTATTGAGTGATACAACTTCAGAATGTGTATGTATCTAGAAAAAGAACCACTATTTAATCTGTGATCTTAAAAAATTATTTTCGTAATATACGTAATATCGATAAATAGTGGTCTGGGAAAAAGTAAATTGGATCTGGAAAACCTGGAAAAGTCAGGGAATTTCAAAATATAGTTTGGCTGGACACCCTGGTAGAGAGCAAAGCAATTTGGCACACACAATGCTACATTAAGGTTTTCAGAGAACTGTCTAGTTTCTTTTATTACTCTTTTTATCACATTGTTTCTTTGATTTGTCACCTTACACACTCTAGTAGGATTAGATTTTTTGTTGATGGAATTTTTTTTGGGAAGTGATGTGCATAAAGACTACCTACTGAAGATGTTGAATGTTGACTGGTTTGAAACTCTTCACCACCGTTCTCAGAAAAGTTTTTTTACAAAATCAACCAGATAAAAATTATTATCAACTCTTGACTCTTTTACACAGTATGAATGCATCGACTACTCCAAAGGTGAGATGAGTGAGATGATGAATGAATACCTTTTTCCACCACTTTATAGTTTTTCTGTGGAATGGGTAGTATGACAGTAGTTTTCTCCACACCTGATTTTGATTTTGATTGAACTGTGTAGGCTGCTAGTTTATGTTCCGTTGACATGTACACATCATGAGTATCCCGCCACTTCAATCAAAACAAATGCTCTCTTGTACAAAACAAAAATTCACCTGTTTTTAGCTTCATATCTATGATATCCTTGGGTAAACTTTTTCTATTTTTAATTACAGTACTACAGCAATTGTCTTTTCTTTCCATAGGCGAACAAATAGTTCGGGATTTGAGTGAAAACGGTCGATATAAATAGTGTAGGCTTTGCCAAGTAGGTTGCCACAAAGTTGTGTAACTAAATTGGGAGTGGCATTATCTTTGTTTATTGCTAGTCCTGAGTACATCTCATTGTTCGCTACATAACCTGACTTACTATCAGCAACTATGTAAAACTTTGTCAGATTTGTGGGGTTTATTTTTCATGTAAACGAGGAAAGCTAATTGTCTTTGAAACAGACACATATCTTTGTCTATTATCAAATTTATTTCTAGGTAGAAACATTCATGGCATTGATTTACTAAAGAGTCATGGCCAAGATAATTTTGTGGTATGAATGTGGAATTGTCATTTATGTAGAGCATGTTCAAAATCTGGAAAACCCTTTTTCTACTTAGCAGTCGATGAGCAAATAATGTTTATATTACTGGATCATTACTATAGTAGTGAGACAATCGGAGCAGTTTCAAAACGCACACATGTGAAATATTATGGCCAAAAAATAATACCTCATAGAGCTTCAAAGTGGTCCAATTTTTCCAGATAGAAATTAGGTTTGAGTTTACCTTTACACTGCAGGTCTGAAATAGTGGAGGCTACATATTGGGTAGTTTAAGATTTTATTGTTTTTATCCTCTCTGAATTAAAAATTAAACTAAAGCACTCAAAAACCGAACTTTCCCTATCAATATTTGCATTGAGTCCACTGTTTTCTTGAAAAATTGGAAGACTGGACTGTTCCTCATCCTCTTTCCAGTGATTAGCACTGCAGGGTGTTTTGTTTGATGCCCCTTTTATACACCTAAAGTAGGCCTTGGTTCAACATTATTTTCTTCAGAATTTTGAATATTTTCTTGTGAGTCATCTAAATTTTTTGAATCAGCAATGTCTTCATCTGTAAAAATCAATAAATAAATGTTTATACACAAAAACTCTTCATAAACACGTTTTGTTGTAAATAAACAAGCCACTAGGCCTAAGTATGTGTTATTAGTTTTATACATATATAATACAGAAATATTACCTGACAGATCAATATAATTATTCATTTTATCAACTTCATCTTTAAGTTCTGAGCCGGCGTTATCTAATAATATTGTTTCAATGTTGGAATTGTCAAGCAAATTTGTGTTCGAGAAACCCTTTTTGCTATGTATCAAAGATATGCAAAGAGAAAGTTAATTTCATGTTTTGAAAAATAAAATTTAGTTATGAGAGCTGCTGCCATATAATTTTTTTTTAATGAACTAAGACAGTCTTAGGAAATATTCATAGAGCATTCATTATACCCGAGTGAATCTTGGGATCTTGCGTGTATAAATATTTAAAAGTGATCTCGAGAGTAGCTCGTGCGTGGTGACAATAGAAATGTACGCTAGCCCGAGTGTAGCTCTGGCGTGGTGACAATAGAAATGTACGCTAGCCCGAGTGAAGCTTGGTCGTGGTGACAATAGAAATGTACGCTAGCCCGAGTGAAGCTTGGGCGTGATGACAGTAGAAATGTATGCTAGCCCGAGTGTAGCTCTGGCGTGGTGACAATAGAAATGTACGCTAGCCCGAGTGTAGCTCTGGCGTGGTGACAATAGAAATGTACGCTAGCCTGAGTGAAGCTTGGTCTTGGTGACAATAGAAATGTACGCTAGCCCGAGTGAAGCTTGGGCGTGATGACAGTAGAAATGTATGCTAGCCTGAGTGTAGCTTGGGCGTGTTGACAGTAGAAATATACGCTAGCATGAGTGTAGCTTGGTCGTGGTGACAATAGAAATGTACGCTAGCCCGAGTGAAGCTTGGGCGTGATGACAGTAGAAATGTACGCTAGCCTGAGTGTAGCTTGGTCGTGGTGACAATAGAAATGTACGCTAGCCCGAGTGTAGCTTGGGCGTGGTGACAATAGAAATGTACGCTAGCCTGAGGGTAGCTTGGGCGTGTTGACAGAAATATACGCTAGCCTGAGTGTAGCTTGGGCGTGTTGACAGTAGAAATGTACGCTAGCCCGAGTGAAGCTTGGGCGTGTTGACAATAGAAATGTACACTAGCCCGAGTGTAGCTTGGGCGTGTTGACAGTAGAAATGTACGCTAGCCCGAGTGTAGCTTGGGCGTGTTGACAATAGAAATGTACGCTAGCCCAAGTGTAGCTTGGGCATGGTGACAATAGAAATGTACGCTAACCCAAGTGTAGCTTGGGCGTGGTGACAATAGAAATGTACGCTAGCCCGAATGTAGCTTGGGCGTGATGACAGTAGAAATGTACGCTAACCCGAGTGTAGCTTGGGCGTGGTGACAGAAATGTACGCTAGCCCGAGTGTAGCTTGGGCGTGTTGACAGTAGAAATGTACGCTAGCCTGAGTGTAGCTTGAGCGTGGTGACAATAGAAATGTACGCTAGCCCGAGTGTAGCTCGGGCGTGGTGACAATAGAAATGTACGCTAGCCCGAGTGTAGCTCTGGCGTGGTGACAGTAGAAATGTACGCTAGCCTGAGTGTAGCTTGGGCGTGTTGTCAGTAGAAATGTACGCTAGCCCGAGTGTAGCTTGAGCGTGGTGACAATAAAATGTACGCTAGCCCGAGTGTAGCTTGGGCGTGGTGACAATATAAATGTACGCTAGCCCAAGTGTAGCTTGGGCGTGGTGACAATAGAAATGTACGCTAGCCCGAGTGTAGATTGGGCGTGTTGTCAGTAGAAATGTACGCTAGCCCGAGTGTAGCTCTGGCGTGGTGACAATAGAAATGTACTCTAGTCCGAGTGTAGCTTGGGCGTGGTGACAGTAGAAATGTAGTCTAGCCCGAGTGTAGCTTGGGCGTGGTGACAGTAGAAATGTATGCTAGCCCGAGTGTAGCTCTGGCGTGGTGACAATAGAAATGTACGCTATCCCGAGTGTAGCTTGGGCGTGGTGACAATAGAAATGTACGCTATCCCGAGTGTAGCTCGGGCGTGGTGACAATAGAAATGTACTCTAGCCCGAGTGTAGCTTGGGCGTGGTGACAGTAGAAATGTATGCTAGCCCGAGTGTAGCTCTGGCGTGGTGACAATAGAAATGTACGCTATCCCGAGTGTAGCTTGGGCGTGGTGACAATAGAAATGTACGCTATCCCGAGTGTAGCTCGGGCGTGGTGACAGTAGAAATGTATGCTAGCCCGAGTGTAGCTCTGGCGTGGTGACAATAGAAATGTACGCTAGCCCGAGTGTAGCTTGGGCGTGGTGACAATAGAAATGTACGCTAGCCCGAGTGTAGCTTGGGCGTGGTGACAATAGAAATGTACGCTAGCCCGAGTGTAGCTTGGGCGTGGTGACAATAGAAATGTACGCTAGCCCGAGTGTAGCTTGGGCGTGGTGACAATAGAAATGTACGCTAGCCCGAGTGTAGCTTGGGCGTGGTGACAATAGAAATGTACGCTAGCCCGAGTGTAGCTTGGGCGTGGTGACAATAGAAATGTACGCTAGCCCGAGTGTAGCTTGGGCGTGGTGACAATAGAAATGTACGCTAGCCCGAGTGTAGCTTGGGCGTGGTGACAATAGAAATGTACGCTAGCCCGAGTGTAGCTTGGGCGTGGTGACAATAGAAATGTACGCTAGCCCGAGTGTAGCTTGGGCGTGGTGACAATAGAAATGTACGCTAGCCCGAGTGTAGCTTGGGCGTGGTGACAATAGAAATGTACGCTAGCCCGAGTGTAGCTTGGGCGTGGTGACAATAGAAATGTACGCTAGCCCGAGTGTAGCTTGGGCGTGGTGACAATAGAAATGTACGCTAGCCCGAGTGTAGCTTGGGCGTGGTGACAATAGAAATGTACGCTAGCCCGAGTGTAGCTTGGGCGTGGTGACAATAGAAATGTACGCTAGCCCGAGTGTAGCTTGGGCGTGGTGACAATAGAAATGTACGCTAGCCCGAGTGTAGCTTGGGCGTGGTGACAATAGAAATGTACGCTAGCCCGAGTGTAGCTTGGGCGTGGTGACAATAGAAATGTACGCTAGCCCGAGTGTAGCTTGGGCGTGGTGACAATAGAAATGTACGCTAGCCCGAGTGTAGCTTGGGCGTGGTGACAATAGAAATGTACGCTAGCCCGAGTGTAGCTTGGGCGTGGTGACAATAGAAATGTACGCTAGCCCGAGTGTAGCTTGGGCGTGGTGACAATAGAAATGTACTCTAGCCCGAGTGTAGCTCGGGCGTGGTGACAATAGAAATGTATGCTAGCCCGAGTGTAGCTTGGGCGTGGTGACAATAGAAATGTACGCTAGCCCGAGTGTAGCTCTGGCGTGGTGACAATAGAAATGTACGCTAGCCCGAGTGTAGCTTGGGCGTGGTGACAATAGAAATGTACGCTAGCCCGAGTGTAGCTCGGGCGTGGTGACAATAGAAATGTACTCTAGCCCGAGTGTAGCTTGGGCGTGGTGACAGTAGAAATGTATGGTAGCCCAAGTGTAGCTTGGGTGTGGTGACAGTAGAAATGTATGCTAGCCCGAGTATAGCTTGAGCGTTTATGTAGTCAAAGCCGAACATTAGAAAAATAAAGGAATTAGTCAGAGTAAAATACTTGGGCCTAATTGCATCACTCTACACCAGTTTTGTTAACTAACACAATATTATGTAAAATATTTTATTTTTGTTGCAGGATTCAAATGAAATTCACTTTCGTGTAAAGATGACTACACAAATGGGAAAACTGAAAAAATCTTATAGTGAGCGAGTGGTGAGTAGGTCATAGTCTAAAACTTTGAGTTCAACTATTAGTAACTAAAATTAAGTAATAGGGAAAAAGCATTGGAGCTAGGGGGATTTGCTTACCAATAGTGTTCATTAGAAATAGTAAATAGTATTAGTTTGTGGAGTTCTGCACAGCTAATTGATAGTTTCTTAATAATTATTTTAAAACATTATATAATAGGCTGGTGTAATATAACTACCCTCTGCCAATAATGGTTTAAAATGAATGCTGCTCATCATTTTAAATTAATTTATGATTACCTTACCTAAGAACTATAAGATCAACAACTACTATGACCTTTTTTTAAAATAATGTTTCAGACTTTCTCATTATTATTCCTATCCATGTTGGGTGCCAAATACAATGTCTCACGGCATAATTGAACCACCATATTTTAGGGTTGCCTACTATATATGATTTTGGTCCTAGATTACTCATTCCTTCCTACTATGTATGATTTTGGTCCCATGTTGTCAAGGCTATTAAAAATATAAGGACGTTGGGACTAATATCTATCTTGTTGGTAAATATATTTAATTTTTATTAAAAATGGTCATCAAAATGAAATGGTAAGAACTTAAACAACTCATCAGTTGATTAAAATTTGGAATACTCAAAATGGCCAATAATGTTTAAGATATAGAGATGGGTAGAAAACACTAGTTTTCGAATTCAAATTTACATTTTATTTTCGAATCTTGAATTCAAATCTTAGCAAATTGTTAGAAATTTTGGGGGAGCTGAATTGTATCCATTCTGAATGGTATCCATTCAGACATTTTTTTAAACAAGCACCACAAATAAAAAATCTGATTTGTAGCCACTAGAAATTTTTGCATTTTATATCCACAAAATCCTGAATTTCGTATTAATCAAGTAATGCCATATTTTTCTACTAGAAGTTTTTCTGCTCATAGTGATCTTTTTAAAGTAATATTTTCTGATAGTGATATTGCCCAGAAATTTCAAATGCATAAAGATAAACTTGGATATGTCATTGTGAATGGACTAGGTCCTTTTTTCAAAAGCGAGCTTGCGAAGATGGTTAAGCAATGCTCATTTTATAGCATTTCATTTTGTGAGAGCATAAATACTGTGTCTCAGAAGACCCAGATGGATGTTGTTCGCTTCTGGAGTGAAAATGAAATTCATACAAGATATTTAACATCTTGCTTTTTAGGTCATGCAACAGCTCAAGACATATTAATGAACTTTATACCTGCACTAAAAGACGAGGGCTCGGATCTTAAAAAAATGCTTCAAGTTTCCATGGATGGGCCAAATGCAAATCTCAAATTTTTAAGTGATCTCAATAGCTACTTGAAGGAAGATTCTCCTCAATCTCCTGAGTTACTGGAATTTGGAACTCGATCTTTACACATTGTCCATGGTGCTTACAAAACAGCATATGCTAACTTTAGTTGGACTATTAACCAGTTTTTGCGCTCAATATATTATTTATTAAAAGATTTTCCAACAAGACGTGCAGACTATCAAAGAATAACAGGATAATTTCTTTTCCCAATGAAGTTTTGTTCTATTAGATGGGTATAAAACTCAAGGGTGGCAGAAAGAGTAATGTCAATGCTGCTGTATTTAAAACTGTATTTTTATTCTAACATGCATCCAAAATATGATCATTTTCAAATCTTAAGCAATTTTTGGAAGGATGAACTTCTGACATCAAAGTTGGGATTTATGCTGTCAGTTTCAATTGAGTAGGAGCAATTTCTCACCGAATATCAGAGCAGTCAACCTTTATGGCCATTTATGTTAGCAGATCTAAATTAATTACTTGAGCACTTGATGAACACAATTGTAAAATGTGATGTAATGAATTAAGCAAATATTTCCAAAAAATGTTAGCCGTTGATTTAAAGAAACAATCCAACATGAAATCACTCCCTACTGAAGATATTGGACAAATTGTCAAGGGTGCTATTTGTCTCTCTCCCACAGTCGTGCTCAATCCATCTGTTAGGACCTATAGGAGAACTTCTGCACTAGAAGGCCTACTAGACAAGAAACAACTATCTAGCATGCAAGCTGATATTGTAAAAAGAGACTACTTGGACTTAGAAAGAAGTTATTGACTAACTTAAACAATTCACTTTAAGTGATGACCAGCTTGATAAGTTCTTCATGAATATTTTTTTAGAGTAAATTTATCCCAGTAACTACAATATCTCACTAAAAAAATCTTGTTCTTTTCCATAGCAATGCAGCCATTGAGCGAAGTTTTTCTGTGAATTAAGAATGTCTGGTTGAAAACCTACATGAGGACAGCCTTATTGCTCAACATGTAACTTATGATGCAGTCACTGCAGCCAGGGGACTTCTAAATATAACAATTTCAAAAAAGATGATTCATGCTGTGAGTAACAATTTCAAAAAAGATGATTCATGCTGTGAGGAATGCATCATGAATAAGGAAAGAAGTACTTGAAAATAAAAAAAGATTGGAGTAGACTTATGTCAAAAAAGAAAAAAACAGCATCTGAAGAAAAAAAAATTAGAAATGGAAATAACAGTTTTGCAGAAAGCAAAGGAAGAGGCAGAATTGTTATAACATAGAATGCAAATAAATTGAAAAAGTTTTGTGGTTGAATGAATTTGAACTTTTGTCTACATTCTAAAAAATATTTTGTTTTTTCGTTTTATTATCTTTATTTTTAATAATGTTAGGTAACTGAAATTATCTTTATTTCAAATAATTTTCATCAAAATAATATTTGTTGGTTATTTTTCATTGAAGATTCTGTATCTTTATTACTATATATTATTAAACAAATTCATTATCAAAAATATAACTTGTGAAAAGTATCTACTGTCAAGGGGTGGCGGGGATAGTAGTTAGTTTTTGTGGTAGAGTAAACTCCCTGACTGTAATCATTCTTTGAAGCTGCGCCACCAAGGCTACTTACTTGTACCGCTAAAGTTTGAGTGAGGTGAAATGACCTAGCAATTCCGCCAGGAGAGGTATTTTCACATACCTTCTAGGGTTCTTTTACATGCCACATGGAACCAACAGCTTTACTTCCCTTCTGAAGAATGTTGACCAATGGGTTTTTTCTCGCTCAAGAAAAATAAATAAGGCGAGCACTTTACCCCAAGACCATCGAGGTCGACAGTGGTATAAGTCATTCAAAAAATGTAATGTGTGTGTATGCACGTGTATTAAAGATGTGTCAGATCCGCCTTTTTTCAAATCTGAAACTTCATTTTGCCATCAAATCCCTAATCCAAATTT
Organism: Timema douglasi; assembly: GCA_901482245.1. Taxonomy (NCBI): domain Eukaryota; kingdom Metazoa; phylum Arthropoda; class Insecta; order Phasmatodea; family Timematidae; genus Timema; species Timema douglasi. The sequence goes on from CABEEJ010002875.1 coordinate 33,874, forward strand.
GAATTTTAGAAAATATTGTAAGCATAAGTGGTTAAACTTTCCCAATAACTAGGATTTTTGCCTTCACTTCTGATTTTGTTTACATAAAATGGTTAATTAATGATCTCTGGTTTGGTTGTTAGGTTTTTCCTACCATTATTTTGTCTTTAACCACAAACTATTTAACTATTTTAATACCTATCTAAAAATGATTATGATTTTGAGTCTTGAATCTATGAATATTTCTTGTAGGTTCTAGGGTCCCAGCTTTAATATGTACTAGAATATATGCATTGATACACTTGATTATTGATGTAGAAATGCTTAACTATGACAGACCTATGCCTACCCTTAATTTCTATCATTTTATGATTTTGAAATGGGGATTGTTTGTCTTGTGAGTATCTTTCAGATGTACTGGATTCCTTAAAAAAAATACTGGGAATATACTTGCATTTTAAAACTATTATCAGATAGAAACATACCTTTTTTTAAAAAGAAAAATCATGGTTTACACACATTTTTAAGTCGTCCTAAGGCCCAAACCAGAATGTGTAGACGCTCCAGGGCCTAAGCCAAAATTGGTGTCAAGAGCACAAGACGAGGCCCTGACAGTAAAATAAATTCTCTTGACAACCATTTAAGTGTTCATAGGCCTAGATCCTACAGATCTTAGCTATTTGACCACAAATTGGGGAGGGACATTGTTTTTTAAGTAAAATCCTGGATTAACTCCATTTTTAAGGGGCTTCAAGGCCCAAATCATACTTTGTTTTAAGACCACAAAGCAGGGCCCTGGTGGTCCCAAGTATCCTCTATTCAACAATGTATGTATTTGTGGGCATTCTGGCCAATTTGATCTAATAAGGGAATATACAATTTTATTTTTAAGTAAAATTCTGTAAAAAGTGCTCAAACGTCAAAATCATAGTTCATGTCTATTTAATAATTATTGAAAGTATAAGGGATGTGTATATTGGTTTAACCTCCTGTAATTTCTTCCTCATTTGTTGCACTGCTTGATTCTACCTTCGTTTCCCACCCACTATATATACTTCCTCTACAGTAAAAAACATTAACCATAACTGCTTGACCCTGTCATTCTCCATACAATTATTTTCCTCGTTCAACCTTCAATAGATCTTTTTATCCCACAAGCCTCCCCTCCCCTAACCCCTGCCCAAATCAATCCCCATAAACTATTAATAGAAACCTAAGACTTTAATGTTATGACTTATACTTCTGGCCTAGACTAAAGGCAGAACCTGTTTCCCCTTTTGAAAGCCAGTACCCGTCAATATTTCTGAGAAATCGGCTGTTGTGCTTGACGGGATCACATTTCGTGGGCATTCTGACTGAATCATGAATCTAGTCCACTTTCATAACTAAAGCAATTGAAAAAACTGTCATAAACCATTGCCATTCACAATGACAAGTTGTATTAGATCCATCACATTTACATTTTAACACTTTTCACTTTTAAAACCAATAACATCAAATTACTTTTTATTTGTTTAGAAAGATTTTACTTACTTAAATATCAGTGTAAACTAATTATTATTTTCAAAAATTATTTATATTATTATGGTTGCTCTTTCCAAGCCCACACAGGCAGGCATGCAATCTTATTGTCAATCTGATAATAGTATTGTTGGCTTGTCAGCCCAGGCATCATATCCAGGCAGGGTGTTGGTCTACTTAAGTTCTTTTCCCTAAACTGTTTCACACTCTCCTTCCACACAATTGTGGGTGCATTTCCTCTAAATTATAGTTGCCTTATCCCTAAACTAATAGCGTAATTAGTACATAGGCGTATAAACCGAACAGGATGTAGGACGCGGTGATAAAAAAACTTTTCAGAAAAACAAAATACAAACATTGTTCTATGCCATGTCAAACACTTCCCAGATAACCATTATAAACAAAATCGTTATTTCCAAACGTCTAAAAATATATTTTCAAAATGCCCTCATCATTAAAATAAACCATGGGTGCAGCTAAGAGTTTTGTCATCCAGGGAAAACTAGGATCCCACCTCCCCTCGCTACCACTTATGGCTTTTAAGATCATTTTGACTTAAAACATGTCTGTTATATTCACCTTAATTATCAATACTTTATAATAATAATAAAATAATAATAATAATAATAAAAATAATAGTAATTAGTATTATTATTATTATTATTTACCTGCCTCAGTGTTCATGGTTTAACACACTAATATTGGGTTGGATTAGACTGCGGGAAGATCAAGGTTTGATCCCGGTCAGGTGTACTGAGGGTAGTTTTCCTTAAATGGTTTCCCAATATCTCTACGCAAGTACGGGTAACTGCCTCCAAATTACACATACCTTATCCTGAACTCATTAGCATAATTATTACATAAGAGTATAACCCAAACGGGTAGTAAGACGCGGTGATAAATAATAAATAAATAAGTATAACCAAAATGGATAGTAAGATGCGGTGGGAATAAAATAACTATTTGGTTAGGGTTTTGAAAAATAAAACCCACAAATAACATAATACTTATATTGCAATAAATTAAGAAAATACAAAAGGAAAAGTCATTATAACCTAATCCTCAAAATTTAAAATATGTACAATTTAAAAAAATATGAGAATAAACATCATACTTCAACAAATTAATTTAAAGTATAAAACTTCTCTTTAAATAATAAAATCTCTTCAAATTTTACTATCAGGACCTTGTTTTATGCTCGTGACAAAAATTATTGTTTGGGCCATGTAGCGCCTTAAAGATGTGTGTAATGTAGGATTTTACTTAGAATAAAGAAGTTCTTCATCAAGTTGGGGTAAAATTACTCAGATCTGTAGGGTCTAGGCCTATGCACACTTACATGGTTGGGTAGAGAGTTGATTTTACTATTAGCGACCCGCTTTGTGCTCTTGACACAGATTCTGGTTTGGCATCTGGGATCTGTAAGGTCTAGGCCTAAGCACACTTACTATCAAGGCCCCACTTTGTGCTCTTGACACAATACTTGGTTAGGGCCCTGGGGCACCTTAAAAATGTGTTTAATGCAGGATTTTACTTAAAAAATATCTACCGACACTGTTTAGGCCAAAATACTCAGATTTGTGTTATAAGCCCAATCAAACATAAAGTTAGAGATTTTTGGAACAATTTTTTTTTTTCAATATTAATTTCTTTTTTATTGTCCTATATATTTTTTCTGAACTAATTTTGTGTTGGCTATATCTTTTTTCTTGTGTTGGTTATAGACATGTAGTTTATTGTGGATGTGGAATAGTTCAGCCCAATAATAAAATTACGTTAAAGTAGCTAATGCTGTCAATTTGTCATACACAATATTTAAATACAGGGTTGCCAACAAGATGATACTAGGGTTATTTATATATAACAATGTCTATATCTCTGTGTATAAAACAAACTCCTTATGCACAGGTATAGTATGTTATGTTTATAAAAATGTCTAAAAAATTAAAATCCATGCTTATATTTTAAAGTAAAAAGACAATAAATAAAAAATATCTTTTTTATATTAACATAGAGATAGTGCTGCTCTCTATTAAGCACGGAATGAGTTAAGGAGAGTTTTTGCTGTCACCATCCATCAGACAAGTGGCACCGCAATTAAATCAATAGGGTGACCTGATGGTCTAGGGGTAAGGTGTCAGACTTCTATGCTGGAGGCCGGGGTTCAATCCTCGGTCCCGGCATAGATTTATCTGATTACCAAACCCTTCCTTTACCTCTGACAAGAAATCTTGTGAATGTGAGGAATACCAGGCCTCCCCCGTGGTTCGGATTCCATGTTAAACTGTAGGTCCTCCATTTCATCTCACAATCACCCTACCATTACACATTAGCGTAAGTGCGTATAACCCGAACGGGTAGTAAGACGCGGTGCTAATAATAATAATAATTAAATAAATACAATTAAGGATTTTGTGGGTATAACGCAAATATCTCTAGTGGATGCAAATCAGACTTTTTGTTTGTGGTACTTGTTTAAGAAAATGTCTGAATGGAGACAATTCAGGATTTTGTAGTAATTATGAGAATGGATACAAATCAGACTTTTTATTTGTGGTGCTTGTTTAAGAAATGTCTGAATGGATACAATTCAGTCTCGAAAATTTACTAATGATTTACAAATAGACCTACATTACACAATATAAGCCTAAACTGTAAATTAAGATATATTTCAATCATCCCCCACCACCCGTCGCAAAACACTGGTTAAAACCCAGCCATATTAAACAATCAAGATTTATTTTATTATATAAAAATCAATAAAGACTAACATAACATGTCTAATGATTAAACATTCAACAACATTATATTTAGCAGGAAATTCCAATAGTAGGAAATTGAGAAGAAATTCTGTTTTATTGGTCCCTCTTATTTTAGGTATACATACATTTGATCCTGTCTTTGATGTGATGTTCTTTGTGTGGCCTACTTTTGAGAAAATACGGTAAAAAATAAAAATGAAACTGAAGGATTAAGTTCATGCATTCAAACTATATGTCTTCTTATTATTATGAGTGACCCACACTAGTGGCGAATGTAAAGATACCTTTTGTGTTCAGTCTGTTGTATTGTGTACTTTCCCTCAAGGCAAATACAGCTAAAAAACTACCTTTGATCTAAATTCATCTCAACCTGCTTGGTGTAAGATGGTAATAACCCAAAACTACCGCATGTTATAAAATTACTAATAACTGGTTTAAAACCCCTGGGTGTACTAGCAACAAAACTATTCTAGATTCCTTCCCTGCCCTCCTAGCTACATTCCTCCCCCCTTGTCACTGCCCTGATTTTACCCATGTAGTTAAACTATACAGCAACTGGGATCAGCATTATTTCTGTCAAAATTCTCAGTGTTAACCTGGACTCATCCTTTGCATTGAGAAATTTAATCCCTCTATTCTAGTAACATTGCCACATATATTATTTTACTATTAAAAACATCATTCTCTATACTTCAACATAGTGGCTGGAAAACATGACAAATACATGAAATTTTATAGCAAGCCCTGAAATCAAATGATAAAACCTGAAATAAACCTTTTTTACTCGCTTCGGTGACAACTGGTCTAAGGTGTCACTCGTAGACTAGATGGTAATGAAATTGGCTTGAATCTTAGTCGGGTGTAGTGAGGGTAGTTTTTTCTAAATTGTTTTCCTTTTTTTCTTCCATTCATATGCAGGTACACTTCCTGCTAAATTCAACCTTTCTCATTACTAACATTTTACTGTCATTAGTACATTTGCTAATAACTTGATCGTGTGTTTTAAGATGCATGATAAAAACCTTTCTTTAATTAACCTATAAACCTAGACTGCTGAGGATGGGGAGATTGAGGTTCAAATCTTTGTCGGGTGAACTGGGGGTGGTTTTTCCTCAATGGCTTCCCACTCTTTCTCCACACATATGTGGGTTCACTTCCTCTAAATTCAATTTACCCCATTCCTAACCCATTAGCGTAATTATTACTCAACTTATAATTCGAACGCGTAGTAAGACGTGCTAAATAAATAAAAATAACTTAAAAAATTTAAATGTTATAAAAATTATCTTGCTAACCTCTGCGACTGTTGATGGACAATTTCGGGTCAAATCATCTAATTTGGGAATATCTCTGTGCCCAAACATCTCATATTTCCTTTATATATATTTTCTTTTGTAGATAAATAAATACAAGTTATAGCTCTTCCCCACCCTGATTTTTCTGTACACAAACAAACCTATGATGCAATTTTTTTTAATTGTTTAAATATTTGCTATGATTTGGGTTATAATTACTTAATGTATCAATTTCATAATTTACTAACAACTTGTGTTCATTTTTGTGTCAAATTAAATCTATGTTAAGCTACTTTATTTCCAAATGTTTAATTATGTCTTCTAAACCTCAAATATCAAACTTTTCATATTTTAAATGATATATTATAAGTGACATTAACTTTCTTAGAATAAAACATTTTTTAAATTTATTTTTTATGAATTAGAATACATTAACAGCTGGTGTGCTTTGCTTAAACATTTTATAGCGAGTGATCATGTTTGTTTCCTTAAGTTGTGCAATATGCACTTTATTAATAAGATTATGAGGTATTGTCGTTACCCCACCCCAACGGTTAATTTGTCAAAATGGCCTAGTATAATTCATTCACGACCTAAGTTTACCTGGATGACAGCTCGAAATGTTACTAGAAGTAATCCCTAATATATCACTAGCCAACAGCTGACATCTATCACTTTGAATGACTGTAATGAAAACAGATGGTAATATATTAATGTGATAGCTAACCACAGTAATTTAGGCAAATATTTTATATATATATACATTTATTTATTTATTTGAGGACACAAAGTTTATTTATTGTTTTATTCCACTTTAAAAAAATATTCACACCACTTTCACAAAAACTTCTAATGAACATAGCTTCAAAATGGCGACTGATGAATTTAAACCATATGGTTGAACATAACAGTAAACAAGTTTTTTTACAATGATGCAGACACACAGTTGATGAAAATATTTTATTCAGTTAAATATTTCAAAATATGATAAAATAATCATAAAATCATTTATTGAATGTAAAAAAAAGACTTCTCTTTTCCAAGTAATTACAATACTTGTATTAAAAGGTATTATTATTATTAGCACTGCGTCTTACTACCTGTTCGGGTTATACACACTTACGCTAATGTGTAATGGTAGGATGATTGTGAGATGAAATGGAGGACCTACAGTTTAACGTGGAATCCAAACCACGGTGGAGGCCTGGCATTCCCCTAAAAGGTATTCATGTGTGCACTATATTAAACATAATCAATAACGTTCCAAAACAAAGAATAAGCACTTTTAAATATGTTTAAAATAGTTTAAAGTTGGATAAAAAGAAATTATAAAAAATAGTATGAGAAAACTTAAGTTTATGTTATTTTAAATGTAATATATAACAAGTAATTAAAGATCTTCATTTATAACAAAACAGTGATCTTTTACAAGTGTTGGCAACCCAAAACCTAAACATATGATTTTCGAACTGTCATCCAGATAAAAACCTATCATGAACGGACTTTAGATTGGGGCCAAGTCGGGATAAATAATTGTTTGGGTTAATAATGGTAATTTATTGGAAATTAGATGACACTAATTAACTATAATTTACAGAGTGTGATGTTGGTTGAAAAGTTCGGCTTCAGAGATATTTAAGAAGGATTATCAGTACTGTCACTATAATCAGTCTCAAAATAGTCCTTGCACTGATTTTGCTTAAATATTCTGTCTATAACACTCCTGAGACTTTGCATCGCGCTAACTATACCCCGACTTGAAAAGTCTTTTGAGTACTTGAAGGCGCTCCCCTTCCCCTCCTGTGTAGTGATTCCCACATTTTAGCTTTCAATTACATCACAATGTAAACTAATGTATATAAGAATAACATATATTTTTAGAAAAAAAAATCATAGGTGTTTTTGAGATTTTCAAAAATCAAAATTTTAAAAGCAAATTAAAAACTCTTTTAAAAGTATGTTGTGCTACATATCAAATTAAAGCCTTTCAAAGGAGCTTTAAAATGAACCATAAAAAATCTCTCTAGCACCATTGATGGCAGATCTTAAAAATTTGTACTTTGGATACACTTCATAAGTACAACTGATAAAGAAAAAAAAATCATTTAATTTTGAGACATGAAGGTTGGCCCCTGGTTGATTTGACATGGAATGACCCGCAAGTAACAAATACACATATTTCCATTTCTAGCTGTCCTTTACTTGTGTAATACTTTCGAGATTTGACTCTTCTGCTGAAGAATATGCCTTTATTATCAATTTCCAAGATTGCAACAGAATGACACAATGAAGCCTCTTTGTTCCAGGAATGCATATAGTGTTTGCAAGTCTTTCATACAAATATCTGTACATTTTCATATTCTTCTATTGTCACAAACATGAATATCATTCCTTCTATGTTTTGACTTTCTCATTCATATAACTGTGTCATTATTTGCTCTTCATAGGGATTCTGTAAGTGTAAACTGGTTCTAGCAGCACGATGCTTAACTATTCCCCTTACACCACTACAGGGTCACAATTCATAGTTCATTCATATGTAGGCATCACACCGTTCCCTTATGAGGTAGGCAAAAAACTTTGTATATAGCTCAAAAAACAACTCCATATTTAATCCATCCTCACTAACTTTCACCACATTTCTCAATCCTTGCATACTCCCTTATACTCCCTTTGCTTCATCATCCATACGAGACATACATGCTCCTTTATTCTTAAAACTTTTAATCATTCTCTTTTTCACACATTCATCTACAACATTTATCCACATCTTACATGGCCTACCCTTTTCATTTGATATTAACACTACCTCCATATATTTGCTTTGTCACATGATCCACTCAGCCAATAATACAGTATCTGCTTATAACAACACTAATATTCACATCCATTTGATATTAATTATTCAGTCTCATCAGGAGAACCACACTATGTTAAACATGCCAGTTTTTTGATAGTTTCAGAGTGCCTTCTGCATGATACCACAGTAATTTAAAATTTAAGAGAAAGCCAACTTAATTCCTTAACACTACTTTATCACCACCAAAAAAAATAACATAGTTTTTAGATGGGGCAGCATTGTAGTTAAGAAATCACAAGAACTTAATATATTATTATTTAACACCGCGTCTTACTACCTGTTCGGGTTATACACTTTAAGTACTAATTACACTAATGGGTCAAGAATAGGGAAGGTTGAATTAGAGGAAGTGAACCCGCATTTGTGTGGAGGGAGAGTGTAAAACCATTATGGAAAAACCCCCACCATTTCACCTGACCGAGATTAATACCTCGATCTCCCCATACTCGGCAGTCGAGCTTAACATGACTAGCACGTTAGCCAACTACACCACCGAGGCGGGTAAGAACTTAATATACAAAATTCTTATAAATTGTTCTTACTTTAATTAAATGCATAAATAATTAACTAGCAAATTATTTTTCTTTTTTAAAAATGATTAGTATGTTTTGTCATTAGATGCAAAATCCTACTTTTGTCTTGGACATTTAAAAAAATCACAAATATTCAGATTGAGTATCAATCAACTGATTATGAATAACAACCTTGTTTGTGTCTGTTTTATAGGGCGTGCCAGTGACATCGCTAAGGTTTCTTTTTGATGGACGGCGAATAAATGATGACGAGACACCCAAACAGCTCGAAATGGAGAATGATGATGTGATTGAGGTTTATCAAGAGCAAACCGGAGGGCAGTTCTGAGCTTGAGTGGTGTAATGAATTAATGACACTTACCATATTATTTGGTGTGTGAACAATTATGAAATACCCCTAGTGCAAACAAGTTGTTAACATTCCTAAATCACCAACTTGAAAAAAAAGGTCATAAATACTTGGTACCAAGTCACAAAAATTACCATTGTTGGCTCATTTTTAGTCTTATAAAATAGTATCTTTTATCTTTACCTTTAATAAATGTTTGTAGAGCTTCATTTGTAAGTGATTTGGTATCAGTTTTGTTATTTGCATATTTTTCATAGCACTGGGGGTCGGGGGGGGGGGGGTNCAAATAAACGATTGAGTGGAACTATTCATCGTGCAAAACACTACACATTAATCAGTTTTATCACAACACCTCATCAAAGTTGTGGAAAGAAATACATGAAGTCTATAATTTAAAATTGCCTTTAAATACTTAAAACAGCAAAATTTAAGCTTAATTTTTTCTCTTAATCCATATAAGCACTATGTTCTTTACTATTATTTTTTAACTATGATAACAGTTGAATTATTTGCTGTGTTTTAATACAATTAAGTAACTTCTGTCTAAAAATATTTGTATTTTTGTCGTACAATAAGCAAATATAAAATACAATGTAATTATTGTTTTGCTTTGATTTTATTCCTTCATCATTTGTCATCAATCTTCTGATTGTGTTGCTGTAACTTTCCACTTTTGTCCATCCTGAGCCAAGTCTTTTACATCTATTGTTCTTACCAACATCTTCTGCTCTCATATTCATATCCCATCCTTGGTCCTCTTGCAGTTTTCTTTCAACATATACTTCATCAAACTCTCATGTCTGAGTATGTGATCAATCATATTAACTCTTTGTTTTTGTAAGCATTTCCAAATTTTACTTTTTTTGCACATTTTGATAAAGGCAACAATGCTGAAATATTACCCAACTTGTGTTAACATTTATGTTTAAATGTGTGACTATTTCTAATATATAAGAAACAAAGATGTCACCTTGTGCATTGGATTCTTCCCACATTTTTCATCTTTACCTAGGTGGGCTTTCTTAATTTAATTTACACTTGTTGATATATTTTTCCTTTTTTTAAAATAAATTTCCCTGATAACTTTAACATTCTTTTATAGCACCACATTTCAAATGTTTCTAATCCATTTTCATTTCTACAAATGACCATGCTTCACTTATGTAAAGGCATTGATCCATATCCATATATTAGGTACTTGCGAATCTAATTATTGCTAGAAAGTTTAGTGAAATATTTTCAGATAAAAACAATTTTACAAAAATAAATTAGTGACTTGTAGAGTAAAATTAATAAAAATTAATTCTCTTTACAAGTTCTTTACTCCAACATTTTATTTAAAAATATATTTGTTGATCTCTCCCCCAGACCCTTTATAATTTTGCTGTGAAAAAATACAACTAACTCGTCACAAGTAATCAATTAATGTATTATCGACATATACATTGTGGGTCTACATTCAACTTTGGTTTGTTTTCAATTTTATCTTTTGTTGTTTCTGAATCACTTATTCATTCAGTTAACACATTTATACAACTAGCAAGAGATGTTTGCTTTGTTATTTTTAAATGTAATTTGCAATGGAACCTGAATAAACTCAAACTAATGTCTTGTTGTGATAAAAGTTCCCATTTCTATATAAAATCATCAATGGCATTGAGTCAGGATAAGGCAAGCAGCATTTGGCTTTATTTAGAGTACTTTTCTTACTTTTCTTTTTTTGGTAGGGGTACAATTATTTTCATTAGTATTTAATCAGAATTTTAGCATCTAACATATTCCCTGCCACATAACTGGCCAAAACAGCTTGCAAGAATGGTATTAGTCAACTGTATACCAGTCGATAGTATCTTTACACTTAATAAGACAGTGTAGGCCTAACCTAACTAACCTTTCAAGTTGGCTTCCTTCACTAGCACTTACTCTACATTACTGTACCGTGTTTCTACACTGTCTTGTTATATACATTTCCAAGCCATTAGGCAAAAATTCATTTTATTATTTCAGTAATATGTCTTCATATGAAAAGTAAATATTTCCTAAAAGTGAAAACAATGTTCAACTGTGGACGTTTGAAGAAGTGGGAATTGTAAAAGTGTAGAAAGAAAATAAAGAAGTGTGTTTGTTTATATCGAGGCTTAACCTAACTATCCTTTCAGGTTGGCTTCCTTCACTATCACTTTACATTATTGTAGAGTGTTTCTACACCATCGTGATAAAAATATAATATAAGTTATGTTTTAATAAGCTTATATTTCCCCAAAATATGCTCCAGTAACTTAATTTACCCTATAAGAAAACTTAGGAATCATAAACAATTTGAAATTTGAAGTGTTTCCTATTTCATTTATTATTCCTTAGTGTAGTCGTGTATGATCACGTCTTCTGTTCCATTTCCATTCCTTTATGTGCAGTTACACATGCGCTTTTTACAGGCTCTTGTTAGACATTATTTTATTGAGAAATCGCAAAAATATTAACTTTTGAATAATATTGACTAAATTATCTTTTATTGTTCCTATATTGATCATTGGTTTTAAAGATGCTTAAGTTTAACTATCATTAATTTGTTTACGCTTGGCTGTCATGGTGGCTGACTTTTAATTTAATTCATAGCAGACATGTTTATCGGTTAGATTTTTTGTAACATGTGGAATGTGTTAAGCTTTTACTTATAAAAGTAACAGTTTGTTCTATATTTGTCCTTTGATTTCTTCCTATATCTCTTAACTTAATATTAATTTTCTTTTCTGTATATCATTGTGAAAGTGAAAGTGTCACATTTTAGAAGCTATTGTGCTAGTAGTCGAGTTCAATCAACAATGTTAGTATTTAGGGGAAGTAGGGTATTTATGAGACTAAGAATTTCACTAACGATTATCATTTGTCGTAATAAAAATTAACTTCTCATGGTTTTTATGAAACTTTTTTAAAGCTAACCTTCTTATGCAAAAGCAATAATTGCAACAAAAAATAAATTCCTTAGCAATTCTGCAACCCTTATTATATTTTAAGTTAACATTTTTGTTTTGTATTGTAAGTAAAAAAAAACTAGAGATGGGTTGAATCCGAATCTACATTTTATTTTCGAATCTCGAATCCGAATCCTAGCAAATCGTTATAAATTTTAATGATTTACGAATAGACCCACAATACACAATATAGGCCTAAACTGTGGATTAAGGTTTATTTCAATCATGCTTTCAATTTTAATAAACCCCAGCTCCCTTCACAAAATACAGGTTAAAATCCAGCCAAATTAAACAATCTAGGCTCATATTATTGTCTAAAAATCAAATCAATCAAAATTTGAGTGTCTTTTAGTTATTTTTAAAAGTGTTGTTAGAATAAGGTAAGTTTATAAAAAACGTGAAATAAACAAATTAGGCCTAGATATCCTTGGATCAACTTTAATCATCATTAAAGGATATTCTATTATATTAAGATAATAAAAATATAAACAGATATTTTTAATAAGGACTAAAACGACATGCTTAACAATTAAACATATATTGGAAATAATGAACTCTATAATGCTTAAGTTTTATTATTATTTTCTTTTATATCCATTATAAATTTTTGCGTAGAAAACAAATATATTCGATTCTTGCGATATATCGATTTCTGAAGAAATCCTTCTATTTAAAACACGAACATATTTTCGTCTACAATATGTTCATTCCCATTTTATAAGGCAGGACTACGTTTGAATATTTCTACAATTACTTCAATAAAATATTTTTAAAAATAATAAAAACTAAGTTAAAATCAATTAAAAAATAAATAATGGATTAGCAAGTCGTTATTTGATTCTTAAAACTACGAGAGCGCTTACTAAGTGATCAGATTACCTGATTCGATTTTAAACAAACAATCGATATACGATACGTAGGGCAATAGGGATAAATAAACAGTTTTATCGCTGTCTGACTGTTGACAATATTTATTTTTCATGAAACCCAACAAAATATCTAACTTAAGGATCATATGCAATAAATTGGGGCTCTTTATATAGTTGTAGATAACCAGTTAGGTAGTAAGAATTAACAGTATCTTTATTTTAATCATCACTCGGGCGAATAAACATATATGTCATGGCGGCTGACTTTATATCGTGTGTAATGGCGGCTGTCTTTGTATCATCCGTAATGTGTTCTTATTTCTTTTTTTTAAAAAAAGCCATAATTTGTTTTATTTATTTTCGAGTTTATTTGTAATTCTAGTTGAGAGTTTGTTTTTGAAGAGTTTTAATGTGTTCATTACAATATTTAAAAGATTGTTCCGCGAGGTGAAAGTTTTACAAGTGACCATGTGTCAAAACGGTCGAGTCCATGTTTCCCATAGAGGTGGGAGGGTATGGTAATAGGCACGTAAGTTTTTCCACACCTAATAAATTTTTTAAAAAGAATATTGTATTAATGAATATCTCTTTTGTCCGACAAAATAAATATTACGGATTAAGTTGTGCTTTTCAAGTAGGCCTAACTAAGTAATTTTTGAATTCAACATATGATGCTTTGTTTATGAGGTGAAGGATTCGATCATCGAATCCAGTAAAACACCGATTCCTCGAATCTCGAATACTTGTCAGGATTCGGTGGATTCGAGTGGCCCATCTCTAAAAAAAACATTTGTTGACATCACAAAATAAGTCTAACATAATTATTAATTTTTTCATTCATGATAAAATACCACTTACAAAAAATCTACCCATAACCACTGAAAAACTTGGGGTCATCTTGGATTCGGGTTGATACGATTCAACATAGATAGCTTTTAAACTATTAACTTTGTAGATAATTATTATAAAATATTAAAAAAATAATCATTCAATCAGTTTGCTAAAATTTAAGATTTTTATTTGTTCATTTTGATGCAAAATCTACTTTTCAACATTCAGACAAGTTTTTATTTCCTTCTCTCTTCTCATGAGTTAGTCTTATTTACATAAGTTATCGATAGAGATCAATATTAAGTGTTGATTTCTACCAAAAGTGTCAATTTACTATGAAATATTGAAAAAGATCTACTTGAAAAATATAATGCCAAATTAAAAGCTAAACTATTTTTAAATTGTATGCTGTTTTGTCAAAGTGAAATAGCAAAACAATTTTAAATTTGTATCATGTGAATCAAACATATCATGAAGCAATGAACAGACAACTATTAAACGAAGTTATTAATGGATAGTAATTCAATAATTTGTCAAAAACAGGTTAATTATTTAATAATTTAAAATGGTTGTTTACAATTAGCAAAAGGTAAGTAAACTTACTTGAACATTATTTTTAAAGCAAAATACTCTGATGGTAATTTATAAAAATCACTAATCTCAGCTGAAATGTAGGAAAACATGACTTTATCGTGAAACCTTACTATACCTGTATTTGAAAGAAATTCTCAATCAATTAATCACCTTTGATGGCTACATTTTTAATAAAAATCCCTAATACAGGTAATTTATAATTATAATAGTAATAGAATAGTATAGTACTAATAGGAATTTTAAAGCCTGGAAAAATCTGAAAACTGTCTCTCAAACCTGGAATCCTAAGATTTTTTTTTCTTTCAAAGATCCAAGTATTTACCCTGCTAAAATATGTTGATCCAAAACAGAAAAATCTAGAAATCTGGCTCCAGACACATTTAAAAAACAACCTTAACACACATATCAATTTATCCTTACAAAACATTGGGCGGGTAGTAATAAACATTGTAATTTTAAAAAAAATGGCTAGTACCATGCTCATTAAAGAAATTATTCTAAACATCAATTCTTTCATAACATCCAAGATTACTAATACAAATTAATATTTTTATAAGGTTCTGTAAATATCGTATTGATAATATTAATTATTTTACTGTATCTTTTTTCCACATTTCACCACCTTTTCAATTCAAGTGCATTTATATTAATTAAACTAATGCATTTCAATTAAAGACGGTAGGATATTAAAGAAAATGTACAAATATTTATTAGGAATGAGGGTTGAAAACTATTTAATATAGAAACTTCCTCAGTTCTCTCAAACTCCAACCTCCCTCACAATAGCGTGAGCTATTACAGCTGTTAATTTTGTTTATAATCAAGAGTAAAATGACTTTAAACAAGGTGTTTATCATCCGCTTTGATGGTCACATGGTCTAAGGCAGTGGTATTCAACTTTTGGTATGCGTACCCCAAGGGATATGTCAAATTGTTTCTAATTTGCGTACAAACCCTACTGAATGCTATTATTATTCTGTGTGCATTTCTGAAATACTTTTCACATATTGGCAAAGAGGACAAAACACATGATTGAATAGCAAATCCTTTCTATACTACAAGAGTCACTTTAATGAACGTGCGAGACTCGAAAATTTAAGAAAAAAATAATTTTGACTTTATCTTGAAAGTTAGAAAAATTAATCTCGGAAATTTGAGAAATAATTAAAAAAAAAAAGCAAATAATGGCCCTAGGAAATTAAAAAAATAAACTGGGATTTTATTATTTCTAATAATATTGTAATAACCCAAAAATAGGGTGCGTTCCCCCAAAAACACATCCTTCATTAAGAAATGTTTTTGTTATAGATATTGTTTTTCAATATCAAACTTTGACAATATAAGCTGTTACACTACAAAATTAAATTATAAATATTGTTTATTGTAACTACCTATCACTATTTTATTAATTTCATTTAAAATGTGTATGAGTTGTATCTCAAGGGTTTGAATGAACTATATATAAGACAATCTAAAGCAAGCACCAGCTCAATTGTAAAAAAGGAACGCTATAAAATATATATTAATTACTTTAATAGACATAGTTTAATTTTTTTAACTTTCAAAAGACGTTTTCTTGTCTCGTGTCTTATACTCTTTTATACTCTAGTCTCGAATTGAAAAAATTGTTCTCACACATCCCTAGTCACTTGAACTAAACTTTACACCAAATTTAAACAAGTTTTTATTGAAATATTTGCTGATAGCTTTCTAAAAGCAACATTCAAGACATCAATTTGCTATTTCTGGATAGCAGCTCTCCATGAGTTAAAGGACTTAAAGTTACATTGCTATTTCAAAGCTTTTTCCATTTCCATCTACTTATTTGTGTTAACAATGACATAAAAACTAAGGAGGGGAATGGTATGACTCATGAGCTGGGTCAGGCCTTATCCTTGCACTCACGAGCTCTCTTCCCCGGATTGGACGACAAGCTTCAAGAAAACAAGACCAGGCATGTCGCTGAATAGTTATTAGTAATCATTAAATAAATATTCATACTATTTTTGTATTTTTATATATATTTTATTTAGTCAGTCTTACTACCTGTTCGGGTTAAACACTTGACTAATGATTACGCTAATGGGTTAGGAATTGGGAAGGTTGAATTTAGAGGAAGTGAACCCACATTTGCATGATGGGAGAGTGGAAAACCATTTAGGATAAACTCCCCCCCAGTTCACCTGACCAAGATTTGAACCTCTGTAGTCTAGCTAAACACGAAATTAGCATGTTAACTATCACACCAGATTTAAATATTAATAAAGTTTCAGATCCCATGCATTTTTTATTGATTTAAACAGCAATAAATCTGCAAAATCATTGTAATATGCAATTTAAGTTCCCTGATAAGCTATACTTAGTGGGTATATTGTAAAATGCAATGGGGGTACAAAAATTAAAAAAAAAATCAGGGGGGGGGGGG
>CABEEJ010002875.1:50871-63134 GCA_901482245.1 Timema douglasi
GGGGGGGGGGGGTATGCAAGCAAAATAAGGGTGAATACCACTGATCTAAGGCATCACACCCGCAATAGACTTTACTGCCGATGACAGGGAGATCAGAGTTCTAATCCCACCCGGGTGTATTGAGATTTTTTTCAAAATGGTTTTGTTTTCCACTCTTCCTTCACATAAATGTGGGTACACTGCTTCTAAATCCAAGCTTTCTCATCCCTAACACATTAGCGTAGTTAGTAAAAGACGCATAACTCAAATGGATAATTAACTCCTGTGCTAAAAATATATTCGTCACAATGTAGAGTCGACTAACCTGGTTTTATAACTATTCAACGATTGAAAACTTTTATTTCGTATTTGACCCACTTAATACTAGCCAACGGTTGTTTATTTAATATCTACAAATTGATCTTTAGTGGACAGTGATGACGGTTTTCTTTCCCTCATTCTTGTTTTGCTGAAGATATTTCCCCCTTATCAAAAATAAATCCACTAAACAGTAATAACTACTAGTGTTTTTAAGTACTGGGGCAGACTTGATAGCTAAACTGCTTTTTAAAAAATTACCTCCCACTGAATCTTAAGCAGCTGATATCTTTTTGGTCGAGTGACTCAGATGAATGAAGCCTCTTGAATGCTAAAACAAGCATTCAATGCAGCTTCAATTTAAGAATAGTTTTAACTTTAAAAAAAATCATATAAAGGACAATTAAATTTTCATCAGGGTTGGGAGCATTGTTAGCACAGGAGACTGAGGGTGAGAAATAGTCAATGGTGTATGAAAGTCGAATACTTCACCCACATGAGCAAAACTATTTGACTATAATTAATTAGTGAGGCATTGCCTGGATATAATCTATGCAACTGATTAGAATAAACACTAACTTAATTGTTAAGAATCAGGGTGTCCAGCGACCTGGAAAACAGGGAATTGTCAGGGAATTTGCTTGGTCAGGGAAAAGTCAGGGAATTTTATTAAATTTCTGTAAATTTTACATTTCGTCTATATAAAGCGTCATATTTTGATTCACAATAGTCAAAATAACACTTCTTCCACCATTGACTATGTTGAGCAGACTTATATCACTTCTCAAGGTCAACAAGTGAGTTTTGTGTCTTTCCACCCTTCCGCCACGGGTCTTTAGCCAAAGTTTAGTCATGGCTATTCACATGCGCAAAATTTGACTAGACTTACATTTTAAGTAGAAGGAACTAAGAATGACTCTGTCCTACAACTATTTTAAATCTTTCTTGCTTGAGGCAATCTTTTAATGGCTCAATAAAATTTTACTGAAATCTATTTTTAACTTAAAATAGTCCATTTCCCCAGAGGCAGAAATTATTTAATCCCTTTATTGAGTGATACAACTTCGATACAACTTCAGAATGTGTATGTATCTAAAAAAAAACATTATTTAATCTGTGATCTTAAAAAAATATTTTCGTAATATACGTAATATTGATAAATAGTGGTCTGGGAAAAAGTAAATTGGATCTGGAAAACCTGGAAAATTCAGGGAATTTAAAAATATAATTTGGCTGGACACCCTGAAGAATGTATTTAGTTCATTTCTTAGACAAGACATTCCAAATTGTTATTTTATATTTAATTACTGGAATTATTTACATCTCTGAAGCTCTCATTTAGGCAGAGAAAATCTGCATAAGCACCAGAAAAATAAGGAATCTAACAGGAGTTTCCAAACTGTGTGTCATGACGTCCTAGGGCATCGCCGTCCTTGGTCTGGGCCGTCGTCGCAGTTATATGGGTAAACTAAAACTTATAATTTATAGTGAAATGAAACATGCAACTTTTCAATATATGTACTCATACTTATTTACAAAAATTGAATAAATCATACAAGAAAAAAAAAATTCTTGTCAAAGTGCTCCTTGATATGTATGGGCTAGTAATGTAAATGACAATTTTATTTTCAAATATAATTTGGGCAATTAAAAAAAAATATTGAGTACAGGGGCGTCACACAGAAAATATCATGCGAAGAGTGGCGAAATCTCAAAAAGTTTGGGAGCCCCTGGACTATGTAAAGTTAATAACAAAATTTTATCTGTGAAACCGGGTCATTTACAGTAGAACATTTTTTTTTATCTCAAGCTCACTTTGTAAGATTTTGTAGCATGTCACTCAAGTAAAATGACATCTACAAACTGTAATCTGCACAAAATACTAAACTGAAATAAAGGAATCGAAAGAAGAGAGTTAAAACTAATATATTCTGCAATAATATCATTTGTGTTCTACTTACTTTTAAGTGGATGTTGCTGAATACAAACACCATGCTTCGACAAACTATTCTGCAAGTATGGCGGAAGCGATATTGACGAAGGACCTGACTTGTCATTGATTCAATGCCTCGAATTACGA
Organism: Timema douglasi; assembly: GCA_901482245.1. NCBI lineage: Eukaryota > Metazoa > Arthropoda > Insecta > Phasmatodea > Timematidae > Timema > Timema douglasi. The sequence continues at coordinate 53,249 of CABEEJ010002875.1, forward strand.
GCACTGCTGCCCTAGCGGACTTCCTTGGCAACTCTTTTCTCCACTATTCCCACCTCCTCACCTTCCTTTTCCCTCATTACATGCCCATATTTGGTCCTGTTACGTGTCAGAAAAAAGAGTATATAACGGGTGATCCCTAGGTTCATTCTGCTGTAGTTCATCATATCATATCCTTGAAGAAGGAACCTCTGCTCCAGCACCTGAAGAATAAACTGGTGGTCTTGATGTTTGGGTCATGGGTCTCACCGCCTCGACAATCTCATCTGATGTTCCAAGTATTCAACAAATATCCAAGTCCGTCAGACTAGTTTTTAGTCAGTGAGACTAAGTTTTGTTTCTGTGTCCTTCTGACTTAGTTTCTGTTAGTCAAAGCGGCTATAATGTTTTTCAAGTCCTTCAGTCTTGCTGTTTTAGTCGGTGACTAAATTTTGTTTCTGTGTCTTGACTTAGTTCAGTTAGTCGAAGCAGCTAAAATGTTTTCTAAGTCCTTTATACTTGTTTTAGTCAGAATGACTAAATTTGGTTTTGTGTCAATCTGACTTAATTTCTTTAGTCAGACAGTCTTGACTATATATTTTCCTTATGTCCATATATCATAGCTTAAATACAGGGGCTTTGAGCTCTATATGTAATAAGGACCTTGCTTTAAGGTTCCTCTTCTCCATAAGTTCATTATTCCGTTTTAAGTCCTTATGACTTCACAATATCCCATGATGCCGTGGACATCATGCTCACTTGTTCGAATTTTTGTATGGCTACAAGCAGGTTGTCTAACACCTTTATTTGAGGACCTAGTTAGGACAGTATCTCGCATCTCACAGTATTCTTGTTAGCACCCCTTTTTCTGTGTTACTATTTTGGGTGCGCAAAGTGTGGAAAAGGCTAGTTTTGTATAGTGACCAGCACAGATAGTATTTTCATTTGCCCCTTGTTGGCACCTCATTTGTCCAAGTATTTAAAGTTAGTGTGTACTAGATTTGATGTATACCCCCAGGGAGTGGGTAATGTTATAAATGTACTATCGAGTGCTCTGACAGTACCCACTGGGAAAGGACTGACCATAGTACAATTTTGTGTAGACACCCGATTGTTAGCCATCTGCTAATGTAATTGCCAAACTGTCCTCTTACCATTTATTTTTTAGTATGTTTATGGGACCTTTCTTAATGTCAATCAAGCTTGCTAGCTTGGACGACATTTAGCTTAGTAACTCTAAAACTATAGGTTTGCAGTTATATTTTTATTAGTAATTAATTCATCATGTTTTCTGTTTAGACCCTTCTGATGGTAGTCTGGTGCTATCCCGGCCGTTATGGAATCCAATACTCTCTATCAACTTAACTTCCTTTTGACTGTTACCGTGTCGTCTTGGACACGTATTCTCCCGTGCTATGGGAAGTTCCTATATATATTTTTGTAGTTGTTAAATCCTATCATACTTGTTGGTTTAAAACTTAATGTTTTCCTTTGGATGTCTAAGAGTTACATGTTTTCCCTAACCAATTTAATGGACATTTATTACCGTTTATTATTCTTTGGTCCTGCATTTAATCCTATTTATCAATTGTAGCCCTATATAATCTGTTTATGTTTTTTTTTAATAAATCTATTTTTGTTAACTATTTATTTCTCTTACTCTTATGAAATATTTCCCGATCTCTACTTTGTTATACATTTACTTTGTAATAGTTATCGTTACCTCCTCTACATATTAGAGTGAAGGGGAAGTCACGATACAATTAGAAAAAAAATATTAACAATCCTCTAAGGAGTTATTTATATATCACAAAAATCATCTTCCATTGTGTGGAAACAAGTTTATTGGACAGGCATGGATTGATTTTTAAAAATAACCATTTTGCCATATTGTTAATTTGGAAGGTAGAAAGAACTTTGTTTCTAATAAATGAAATATTAAAAAAAAATCGAGTCAGTTTTTATTAATTGCTTGCTTATCATTATATTTCTGTACAATAACTCAGCAGTGAATATATAAATATATCAAGTCATAAAACAATTGGGCGGACCTTTTATTATAAACCAAACATAAAACAATACCATAATTAATTAAACATTAGAAAATTATAAATTAAATCATCCCAAACAATATTTTAATATCACAACATATATAGTTTAATTCAACAGTTTTGGACAATGAATAATAAGTGCAAATTTATCAAATCGCATAAATAAAAATCAATAGTTAAATATATATAAATTATATTTACAAATGTGTATTTAATTCAAGATATTTAGTATTTCAATGATTAGAACTTTAATTCAACTAAATAAGGTACAAACTTAAGAGACCACTTAACATAAAGTTTCACTTTGCATCTATCCAAGATATCAGGCCAAACAATATATACACATAAATGAAAACATTACAACAAAAAACCAATAATAAGGGAACAAGCACAAGGTTGAGGCACTTCTAAGTTCTGAAATGCCCAAATTTTCTAGACCAAATAGCATCTTTTTTCTTGGGTTTTCTATGTCTAAATTAATAAAAATAATCTAATTTTTAGATATTTTTTTTTTACTAAACTCTTGACACGAATTATTACAAACAGATGTGTCTGTGCTTTTCACAAAATTGAATCAATTTGAGGTAAAACCAATAATTTAAATTGAGTTATGTTTTGTTTTGTATATAAGAAATTATTCCGGACCTGAGAATTTCAGTGACTTTTTAGTAAGAATTTACCACCTCTCACACCAAATTTCCTGAATTTTCCAGGTTTTCAAAGTGAATATCAATACCAAGACAATATTATGATTTAATACTAATGAAAATATGGCAAAATTTAGTTTCTAATGAATTTCCCCGAATTGATTGTTTTTTCAGTGATAGATAGTTCCCAAATTTTCAAATTGTTCTGCGACATTTTAAATCATTACATTACAAACTTTGTGCAAATAAATACATAAAAAGATAAGTAAAATATATGGAAGATAAGCAAGTAAGCTGTGGTGGTGAAAAGAGAATATTCAAGCAATGATGAAACTAAGAACAGGAGACCACACCACCTACATCCAACGATGTTCTGCTAAGTTCAACCTGAAGTGCTAGGCACAAACTTCCCTTTTTTTCAAATCAAAAACTTTACAAAAGTTTCTTTATGTGTTTATATCAGTTACACTAATCCTCTTTTTATCGTTACCATATATATTTCATTCACTAGGCACTTATATTAATTTCCTATGTAATTATTGTAATGTTGGCTCAACAAAATATCACAACACAACAATAGTTTTCTATTCAATGGTAAAGTATGGGGATATGAAAATGTATCGATACTTTACTAATATCGATATTTTCCTTTCAATACTAGTATTTTTTTACTCAATACTTTTACCGATATTAGTACTTGCACTCTGGTATCAAAAGAAACAACTTTTTTGTTATGTTCACTCATGCTAGGGAGGCCTTTGGAGGAAGAAAATTACACTATTTCTATATTCTCACTCATTTTCTGTATTACAAGAACCCTAGTTGGTATGGCAAAACCTTTTTATAATATCCATCATATAATACTATATATATCATACCTTCCAAGTTCCAACACATAACATAAAAGTGATAGATCTAAGTATACTATAATATGGTTACATCATTATAATTTTCAGTGTTTAAATAAATATTAAAATACAATTATTATGATGCAAAAGATGAAATTATTATTACANNTTTTTACAGATTAGAATTTTGATACCAATATATACTGTTATCGATATTAGTACGGTATCAATATTTTTCTTTCGATACCACATCCCTAGTCAAGTGGTCACTCATCTTGCCAAATTAAACTATTTAACACATATGCGAGCGAGGTCCATAAAGCTACTTGATACCTTTATATTATCTTACCATATATCATATTAAAGTTTAGAACATTACCAGTGTGTATTTAAATTATTTAATGGAAAATACAATTTTAGAGTGTTTTCGTAGAAAAAGAAAATGTAAGTTATAAATGATAGCTCAAGATTTTTCTTTATATATTCATTGCAAGTTAATGGGTTATCATAAAATAGTAACCTGTTTCCTGATTTAATTTATGCACATGACCAACTTTAATCAAGTTTAAGCTGTGATAAACTAATCACTGAAACATCAAATTATTTCTTATAAATTGTAAACACAGATCATTTTGTAACTTTATTTCTTAGAAATTGTGAACACAATTTATACTTTAACATTGAAGTTTTATTAGAAAAAGTGACATGGTTTGAGTGTTAAGTGGCAAAAAATGAGAAAAATATACTTACTAGGAAAACAACAACTATTTTTCAATAATTTTGAAGAGTTGGTCATGTTTGTCTTCAAAAATGCCATTAACAGACTAAATAATGCACAAAATTTAATTCAATAAGTATGATAAAAATAATATGAAATTGAAATATAATTGTTGGTTCTAAATTTGCCTCCAAAAATATAACTTTAGGAAAATAAGAGTAAAAAAATAGTTAACGCTAAAACAACTTACTCTGGTGGCAATATGGACTAAGGCGCTAATCTTATAGTAGACTTGACTTCTGATGTGGAGATTGAGGTTCAAATCTCGATCGGGTGTACTTTTTTTTTGTAAATGATTTTCACTTTCTCTCATCCGAATGCAGGTAAACCTCTTCTAAATATAACCTTCCTATTCCCTAAAACCATTAGCGTTATAAGTACAAAAGCATATAACTCAAATGGATAGTAAGAGGTGGTTCTAAAAAAAAGTGAACAGTGTACTGTATCATCTAGTTTCAAAATGACTTAAGCCCAATATTACAATGTCTTATCAAACTCCACTGATCATTAAATTTAAGCTGTTGGTTAAACTCGGTGATGTGCTCGCCAACTTACAAAAGGTGCCTTCCAATGGGTCTTATTGTTAACCTTCTTAGAGCACTAGATTTGTTTGGCTTAATTTGACCATGGAGAATAATAGAAGCAAGTTATTATGTCTATGGTACTGTTATGTAAACAAATAAATAAATGTAAGCTGACTTTAATAATAACAATTATCTTGAAAATAATATGGCGGAATGTTTAATGACTGTTAGTGAGGATGTTGTGCTTACCAACCAAAAGGTAGACTTAGTATTAACTTGGCAAGCACTTTTACGTGGACATTAGCGCTAATAGATTATTATTAAAACAAAAGTAGTGGTTACTATTATTATTATTAGCTTACTGCCCGTTCGGGTTATACGCACTTACGCTAATGTGTAATGGTAGGGTGATTGTGAGATGAAATGGAAGACCTACAGTTTAAACGTGGAATCCGAACCACGGTGGAGGCCTGGCATTCCCCACATTCACAAGGTGTCTTTTATCAGAGGTGAAGGAAGGGTTTGGTAATCAGATAAATCTGTGCCAGGACCGAGGATTGAACCCCAGCTGCCAGCACAGAAGTCTGACACCTTACCCCTAGACCGCCAGGTTACCAGTAGTTACTATTGCTTAACCTTATGTCAAAATGGATTAAATAGCAAGGCTGTTATATTTGATATTTACAGTATAGCCACATTTAAATATCTTTAAATTGAAAAACGACATCTGGACACAGGAATTGAACCCGGGACTTTTGGCTTCGTTTGCCAATGCTTAACCAATGAGCTATCTAGGTGTCGTTCCATTACCTGGGTCATTCTTCACTCATATATTAAGGCAGAGCCTGTGATGGACATGTAGAAATTGAAAGCTTATGTTACAATATAATGGATAGAATAACATGACATTGTAAGATTGGAACTAAAAGTACAAACTATTTAAATTTGTGTTTTTTCCACCCCGTATGAATTTAAACAAGTTTTTTCAGATTACATTCTGATGGAGCCATTGGGTAAAAAATATAAAAATTACCTTGTATGAATGTCATTGCACTCATGTAGCAGGTGGTGTTACTACTAGATAGCTTAGTCAAGTGAACGATTGGCACATAAAGCTGGACATTCAAATTCCTGTCCCAGTATCATTTCTCTAAATTTATACAAGTATGAAAATGTACAATCAGTGTTAGCAGAAGAAAGAGGATGTGACCCGTTTGGGTTGAATTATACATTTCAGCTTTTATTTTTTTTCAAAATGATGAAGTGGAAAGTATTCTTTCTCAAAATGTAAAATGAACTCAATTATTTATAGTGCCCAAAACTAATGGCTGCTAAATTGAAATCAGATGAAAACTTAAAATATAAATACACTTTTGTCAATTAATATGAGGAGTGTCAACATTAGCAATTCAAGAATGTATGAATACAGTACTGTGCCAGTTTATTAATTTTATTTTAAACTTAAAACAAGGTATGGTACATTAGTTTATATTTATAAATGGCTACTATTAGAGGTAAATGAAAAGGGAATCATAAATACTAATTTTATCAACACATAGTTTAATTTGTTAATACACTCTCAACAGTAAGATAACAATCAACATAAGTTTCATTCATAAAATAGCTTTTACAACTTGATATAATACAAAGCAAGTAGATCTGTTCTAGTGAGATGGCGCTCACAGGGCGTCACGATGCCACACCCACTTCTTATTGGTGTGATCGAACCTGTGTGCCAGCCACTGTTGCTCCAACAGCTGATACCTGCCGGTACTGAGGTACAGTGGCTTCCCTCGTCTTAAACACAAGTATCACACTTAAATTCACCACACACACAAAACTTTATTTAAAACCATTTATAAGTCTTTTAGATTTTTTGTACATTATTTTAACCCTACACATTAAATATTTTATTCAGATGATGATATGTGAGACAAATAAACCACGTCCAAAGCAAGTTTAGAGGTAAGTCTATAAATAAAAGTGGTTGGCCAAAATTTATTACAATAATAAGAGTTCAGCCGAGGTTAAATTTCCTATTATCTGCCAACATATCTAGTACTTGATATGTCACCCCATGCACACTATTAGCGGTGCAAGAACTGGGGTGGTTGAAAAAAGGGAAGGAAAAGGGATAACTTGGAATACATTAACCCTCACATTCTTGTTTTATTTAGCTCTCCTCTGATTTAATGGTATATGAAACCAAAGGAAGGGTCCACATCAAATAAAATAAGAAATGCTCAAAGTTTTGTCAGAATTCATATATTTAATTGAAAACTATAATGTTGGGGTTAAAGGTATGAGAGTTGACAGAATTACAAATTAAGAGTGTGTTTGTTGGTTTACCTAATGCAAACCAATAGCCAATCCACTGCCAAATGACAGGGTCTATTAGAAACTTGTGAGAAAAAGATAACTCAGAAAATGACACAATCAACTTTACATAAGTATTTTGAGCAGTAGGTACTCACAATGACCTGTGCAAGTTTGGACTGTTGTTGTTTAAAGGAGTTTATGGAAGTAATCAGCTGAATAATTAAACTGTTGATGCTTCACCTTGGAATTATGGTCTTTTAATATGATGGTAAATCTTTAGAAAAAATTTTTTTGTAAAAAAAAAAAAAAATTGAGTTAGTATATTTTATCATAGTAATGAAATTGAAATAGATTTTAGCTTGTTTACCTTTTCGTTAACCATCATAGCAATCCAACTTTGTAGAAAAAAATAATAATAGGCATAAAATTAAAATGAGTATTAGAATTGTGAGGTAATGTTACATTACACCATCTGGAATTCAAACCTCTATATAATTTAAGAAAATCTGACCTGAGGTTGGTGTACCAAATATATTCTATATTGACAGCAATCAATTCCCAAAAGTTGTTGAATTTGTGCACCATATAATGTGCAGTGTTTGTGACAGAATATAGACTATCTATGAAAAACAACCTTAATGCTTATGGCTTATAAACATACATTTTTGATACTGATTTTGGCACAAGATTTAAAGCTCGACAATCAAACCAATGCTGCAAATAAAATATTTCAAATTTCTATTGAAGGGTGTTTCTTGTTGTTTCGTATAAGGGGATTAACACTTTTTGTAAATAAGTATTTTCCATTTTTCAATATGGCTCTTATGGTCAAACAAGTTTGACATACCTCAATTAGACCATACAGGCTAGTTTTTATTGCAGAAACACCTCCAAACATAAAATGATTGCTAAAACCCCCGTACATAAATAAATGTGTGTGTAACTTACTTGAGTTCCCTGTCTTCCTCTCCAAAACTGTCAAGATACACAGAGCCCCACAGGCACGCTCTCTTGCCTCGGATCACAATGATATAGGATGACGTCACTACAAGGTACATGGAAGTACCTCCTCCACAGTCCAGGGAGTGCTACACAACAACACACAACAACACACGACACACATTACACACATTACACACATTACACACCATTCGATAGGTTACAATAACAATTAGAAATAGGTGATACAAAGAATTTCAGGGAGTAATAAAGTAGAATGTGGATAAATCTCTTGGCGCCATATGCAATAACATGACTAAGTGGATGCTTAGTGGACACTAGCATGGGTTTGCTTGCGTCATCATAGGTTAAAAGGTAGAGTGATAAATAGTGTGCTCGGGATCACACTATTGGTCCACTAAGCAATCATTGATTAGTGTTTTTGCATACTGACCTTTAAGTCAATTCTAATTTGGTTAAAGTTAAACCGCTTCAGTGGCCAAACGGTCTAAGGTGTCACTCTAATGTTAGACTGGCCTGCTGATAATGGAAAGATCGAGGTTTGGATTCTGATTGGGTCTGAGCGTGATTTTTATTAAATGGTTTTCCACTATCCTTCCAAGCAAATTCATGAAGATTGCCTCTTAAATGTTTCCTTTCTCATTTTTACACAACTAAAGTTATTATATATAACCTGAACTGGGAGTCAAACATTACAATAAATGAATAAACTAAGATGAAATGAAAAATGAGGTGTAAAAGTGTAATTTACAAATACATATTAGTGATAAGCAGTCTATTCATATTCATAAAAAGAAAAAAATTATGTATTATTCCTTCTTCTAGTTCAATTCTTGTTTGTGTCAAGTTGTTTGCTCAGTAAACTAAAGATATAATGTTTGTAGAATTCAATGTGAATTATTATTTAGAATAAAGATAATAAGAAGGATATGTAATGTAATAATAAACTTTAATGGATGATCAAAAAAGATTAATTGAAATGGGAATTGTCAATTTAACATTAACTTAACAGTTGTATTAAAAAACTAATGTTGAATGTAAATTATTATATATAAAGATACATTAAATAGAAATAAGTTTAAAAATGTCATCAATTAACATATAAGATAACAAACATTAAAAAACACATTAAAATGTGAGTCATTAGACAAGTGAACATGTATTACATTAAAATTATATAGTTTAACCAGACTATATCTGAAGATTGTTCATGACTGGAATGATGTTAAATTTTTAAGTTATACAATTGAAGCAGTAAATAAAATAAGTTGAATTGGAAAATTGACAATATTGAATGGTTGAAATTAAAAAATTTTAAGGTTATATTATTGAATTCTAAAGATATAATATTTTTGTTTATTTCGGTTTTATTATTTTAATATTATTCATGTGTGAAAACCTCCCAAAAATTACCCACCTTAGTTATTAGTTTAGAAAAAAACAAATTAAAATATAACCATAATTTTAAATAGAATTAGTTTCCTGTGTGCATATAAAAATCCAACAGAATAATTATCAAATGCAAAACCTAAATTTTAATATAAGTTTTTGACAACACATAGTAATATAGTCAATCTAAGCTCTAATGACATCTCACCCCTTTTCCTTTAATTAGGGATGATTATTTTTAAGCACCATATCTTACTACTTGTTCAGGTTCTTTGCCTATGTACTAGTTACACTAATGAGTTAGAAATTAGAAAGGCTTAATTTAGAGAGAGTTCACCCACATTAGTGTGGAGGGAGAGTGAAAAATCATTTATCAGCGCCCCCCCTCCCCCCC
>CABEEJ010002875.1:63151-73486 GCA_901482245.1 Timema douglasi
CCCCCCCCCCCCCCCCCCCCTGTGAGCCCGACCAGGATCAAACTCCAATCTCCCTGTCTTCGGGGGTTTATTCCAACACAAGAGTAGCTAGTTAAATGACGCGGCCACCGAAGCTGATCAGGATGAAAGTTATGAGGTATCTTCAAATAAGTGAGAAAAGTGAACAGAACCATTAAAAACCGTGAACAAAGGTAACCATGAGTGGAAGGGGTTAAGGGAGGAACAAGAACAGAACACTCAAAGTTAACGTTCAACTTAACTTTTAAAAATATTTACACATTAAAACTATTATACTTTAGGTATAGATAAAAAAAATTATTAAAAACATTTTGCATTTTTAAATTTTCTTTATAAGTTGTTTGCTTGATCTATTATTTTACACTTACACATTTTTCTGCTTCTTACATTTTTACCTCATAAAGTGTAGAGAGATAAAAGTGAGAAAAGTGACTTACTTGCAGTCTTGTATAGTGTTATAAGGACATAACAAATCTCCTTGCATGTTTCACTCATTATTATATTCGTTTTACAGGGCAAGTATTATTTATTAGGGCTGTGTGAGTAATCAAGTTCGAGTCAAGTTTTAGTTGTTCAAACATGGCTAGAATTTTTTTTTACAAAATTCAAAAAATCCAAGTATTCGGAATCTTTGATTTTAGCTCAAAAATTCTGAGTGAAATTAATTTTAACCAATTTAAATATACTATTTTATAGAAAATGTAGTCCCTTAATATGTACTTTTGTTTGATTAATTTTTTTTTTTACCTGAACAAATGTTTTAAATTTATTTAAAGATCTAAATTTTGTGTGTTCATAATTTTTTGAAAACAACATTCAAAGAGGGGGAAAAAAAATTGATCACAAAAAATGTCTCCCAGTTGTAAGATTAGTTTAGTATTTGGACTTCAAGATGTATTATTATTATTATTAGCATCACGTCTAACTACCCGTTCGGGTTATACGCACTTACGCTAATGTGTAATGGTAGGGTGATTGTGAGATGAAATGGAGGACCTACAGATTTAACGTGGAATCCGAACCACGGTGGCGGCATTGCATTTCGCATGTTCACAAGTTGGGATTAATACACATCTTGTTAGAGGTAAAGGAAGAGTTTGGAAACAAGATAAATCTGTGCCGGGACCAGGGATTGAACCCCAAACCCCAGCACATAAGTCTGACACCTTACCCTAGGCCGCCAGGTCACCTATTTCAAGATGTAAAATGAATATGAATATTGGAATATTGTTTTCTAAAACTTGGGTTTGTGAAAAAAACAAGATATATTTATAACTTGTAAACATTAAACAAAGTGTTGTATTATATATTTTAATGAGAGTTTTATTTTGAACTAATTTCTCTAATGTCATATTAATTTACAAATTAATGAGTATAGTTTTGGAGAAATTTATTTAGGAAGAAAATATCGCACCATGTTCAGGCCAATATGGTACTTAAGTTTTAACAAATATTAAATGTAATAAATAGGGATGGGTTGATGATAGATGATCAACAATTTGATCACCTATTCTTAAAATATTCTGAAAATTGAAAAATGACACCTAGACACGGGAAACGAAATGGGACCTTTGGCTTAGTACGCCGATGTTTTAACCACTGAGCTATCCAGGATTCGTCCAATGTCCAAGGACATTCTTCACTCATATTTTAAGGCAAAGTATGTGATGGGAGTGCGCGAATCGTCGGCTACAAATGTGTGATTTTATTAAGATCACAAGCTATCAGATAGCGCAGCCACCTTCGACTCAGTAGTTGGCTTAATGCTGCCACTTGTACAATTATTATAATTGTAAGGGATTGTAAATTTAAGAATCAAATAGCCAAAGCCATTATTTATGCTTTTAGTGAGGATTACTCCATCTAGATATCATATTCTGAAAATGGCTGCTAGTTGACTAAGTAAATAGTTACTTCTTTCATCATAACAAGTGGAAAAGGAAAGGGTTGAGGTGTGGGGTTGTGTGTTTAGAATTCAAAGTGTCAGTGAGGGAGAGAAAAGTTGTATTATAGGTCGTGAATAGAGAGGGATTATCTTTGAAAGGTCACCACAAGGTCAACTAACAAACAGCCGCCTGAACCAAGAAAGAAAGATTCAAGGAAAGCTAAAACTGGGGAAGATTTAAGCAAAGCTAAAACTGGGAAAGAGTCCAGGAAAGCTCAAACTAAGGAAAAGTCCTGTGGAAGAGTCGAGGGAAGCTAAACTTGGGGAAGATTCAAGGGAATCTAAAAATTGGGGAAGATTCAAGGGAAGTTAAAACTGGACAAGATTCAAGGGATGCCAAAACTGGGGAAGATTCAAGGGAAGCCAAAACTAAGGAGGATTCAAGTAAAATTAAATTTAAAGAGCTGTTGGTGGTTTCAAAATTACATCATACTTCTTTAAATTTTAAGAAAGTGAATGAATAAAATATTTCTTTTTCTGTTTGATTATAAGATTAATATATTTGCCGTGATATTCTATGCACAGACTCCAACATATGATTCCTATATACAACTACCATGAGTACCATGAGAAAAGTGGAGGTAATTTATCCGAAACTATCTTTAAAATGTGATATGACCAATAATGAAGTGAATTATATTTAAATTAGCTTTAGTTTGAATTTAAACTAGTGTTGGGTCGAATCAACTATTTTAAGAATCAGAATCTTGAAAAAAATTATAATCATAGAAGGAAATATAAATATGATATAATAATATAAAATACAAATAGTAACTAAATGTTCAGATTATTTCTTATCACCTATTCATTATAACATTCATATATTCAGTTAAGTGTTAAACTACTGGTCTGGGCTTGTTGTTAAGTTCATCCTATTATTATAGTTGGTTTTGATTCACCAATAAGCAGTATTAGAGATCTATAACGAATTTTACTTGGAATTTTTTTTTTTCTCAAACATATCATCTTTGTAATAGTTAAAATAAAATAGACTAAATGATTGGCCCAATCGGCAACATATAATCGGCATGATCGGCCCAGTCCTAGTCATAAATAATACTTGTGGTCTTGAATACTTTTTTATGTTTGGCACAGTGCTTTATTTGCCTTAAGTTGTGAAAATCACAGTTCAGTGACCAATGTTTGTGGTTGATGGAAAAGGGAAAGTGTTGTTGTCATCCTTTAACAATAAACAAGGTTGTAATGATTCCCTAGCTTGGCTTGTCCTTGTTTATAAACTGGTAGGTAAGAACATTTGGAAGAAGAATTGCTTAAAACACAATATTGTTGAAAGACGGTCAAATATTGATTTTAGAATAATAATTTCATTCATACAATTATGGGTATGAAGCGCAGGACTAGCATAACTAAAGAATACACCACTGATTTGAATTCCAAATCAACGTACTGCAAAATAAACTTTATCTTTAGGGATGAACTAAGACAAGTAGTGTGAGTGAGGTAAGATCAAACAGTAATAATTATATATTAATAACGTACCTGCACAGCCTCGCACATGTTGTGTTGCTTACAACAATTTTCCTTGAGACACACCAGGGTACCACAGAGTAGACAGATACTGGATTCCCGTGGCACAGAATGACACTGGCTGCACTGACGCCGGTGGTAGTACTGAGAACATACAACACAGCTTGACAAATCTATAATAATGAGTAATGTTTCATGTTTAAAAATAATAATATTATAGTTAGTATACCACTTGCATTTTAAGATGAAGATTTTTTCGACCAAAAAGTTTTAAATCTGAGCCTCTAATTTTGAGTTTTTAATAAAATAATTTGGACTTTACTCAAGAGATTTGTAGGCTCAAGCTTTTTTTTTGTCTATTGCATCTTAGTGTCTGTTAAGATATCCACGTAACCTACCTATTTTACATAAAAGGTAGCTATTTGAGGAAATACACCCACATTTGCATATACATAGGGAGTGGAATACAATTTAGGAAACACCACTCTCAATACACCCTACTAGGATTCAACCTCAATCTCCATATCAACAGTAATATTTTTCTTTATACTTATTTACCACTCACTAGCACTCTGACATTACTAACACAATTAATAGAAAGATCTCCCATCTCTCTCTCTCCTTCTTACTGATGACATCAGTATGGAAACTTCTAAAATTATTTCATACTATGCATTTTTTTTTGTTGGAATGAGCTGGAGGCATTGTATCTTTCACTTTCTTTCAAGTTGTAACTAAACTTGGTTGTGTTCTGCTCAAGCTCTGAAGAAAAAATTATCATAAAGTTGTTAGAATATAGGTAAATTTATCTTTATAGCAAATGTATATGTAATGACTAATGACATGTGATGCGCAGTGAAAGTAATACTGTTGTGTGTGTGGGATTGTGGAGAGTTAATTGTCAAATGAATGTTGCCGTACACGTACACTTAAGTTGTTCAGTGTAAGAGTATAGATTGCTTGTTCATTATAAATAAACATGGTAGAAGAGCGTGGTTCATAAAAAAAAAAACCTAAGATGGCGGATGAAATGAGAATTCCTGTTTTTGACGGTAAGGACTACGAGTGTTGGAAAAAACGAATCACGTTGATTTTAAAGATAAAAAATGTGGAGAGGCCATGAAGAGAGAAAAAAGTAGGACAGATAAAGAGGACGAGTGGAGTGAAAAGGACTTGAAGGCAATCAATGTGATTTACAGTCGTATTTCGAATGATAAGTTACAGTTTATAAAAGACAAAGAGACCGCACCGCGTATGAAATTATGAAAAAGTATGACGAAATGTACATAAAGGAATCTACTGCACTGCAAATTTGTATACGAAATAGATTAGATAAATTGAGGTTAAAAGACTTTGAAGATTCAAGTTCCTTTTTTACTGAGTTATATGATTAAAATGCTTCTAAATTCGTTAAGTTATGTTGGTGATTTAAATGATACACTAAAAGAAAGTGATCAAATTGTTGAGTATGTAAAAAGTAAAATAAAAATGGTTGAATTAAAAGAAAAAGAGGAAGGGAGCAAAAATAGTTCAAGTGCATTTAAGGCTGAAAGAAAAAAAGACAAAGCGTGTCTAAGTGTGGCAAGTATGGGTATTTCAAGGCTCATGAGCATGAGACCAAGTGGGAATTTGTGGAAGCCCAGAGGCGGCATTCAACAGAAAGAAGGTGGACGCCAACAACAACAACATCGTGGTGGTGGTGGAAGAGGAGCCGGTCGAGGTTCAAGTCAACCTCGTCAAGCTGACGGTTGGCAACAAAGTCAAAATCAACAAGGACAGCAAAATGAAGACGGTAATAAAAGCAGTTTTAATACAGAAATCGAGGTAAGACCCAGATTGGAAAAATTGTACGTTGAAGCTAACAGTTGCGTCGGTAAAGTAGAATGGTTACTTGATAGTGGTTGGTCTGATTACATCATAAATAATGATGAATATTTTTATGAATTTGATGAACTCATAAGTACTGGTATATGTTAAAGTCGGGGATGGTCTTTTTTTTAAAGGCAACTAAAATAGGTAATGTTTTACACAAATTCAATGTTTATGGTCAAATGGTAGAAAATAAAATGTTAAATGTATTTTATGTGAAAGAAATGGATAAAAATTTAATCAGTTATGGGAAAGTTCCAAATAAAAATAAAATTGTGTCAGTTGGAAATATTTCAAAAATATATAATCTAAATGGAAATTTAATTGCTTTAGCGTGTAAGAAAAATGATTTTTATCATATGACTAGTGAAATTGTTAAAATTGAGTCAAATATAACACTCAAATTAAATATGACAGTAAAGGAAAGATATCATAGAACATTAGGACATGTAAATTTTAATTATTTAAAAACAATGTGTGATAAACAAATGCTTGAAGGTTTGTTTGCCAAAGGAACTTAGAGTCTGATTATTAGAAATGTGGAATATGTTTGCAAAATAAAATGCATAGTTTGCCATCTAAAAATGAGAGAACCAGAGCAAAGGAAGTATTAGAGATTGTACATACTGATTTAAATGGGCCACACAGTACTACGGGTTTAAACGGTGAGAAATATTTTCTAACTTTTATAGATGAGTACAGTAAGGTAGCTAAAATTTATTGTATCAAATCGAAAAGTGTAGTATACAATTGTTTTATTGACTATGTAAATATAATTGAAAGTAAGACAGAAAAAAGGGTAAAAAGACTGAGATGTGACAATGGCAAGGAATATATGAATAGTGATATATATATAGTTTTTCTATAGAAAAAGAAATATCTATTGAACCTTGTCCCCACCATATGTTCATGAATTATTATTATTATTATTATTATTATTATTATTATTATACCCGCGTCTTACTACCCGTTCGGGTTATACGCACTTACACTAATGTGAAATGGTAGGGTGATTATGAGATGAAATGGAGGACCTACAGTTTAACGTGGAATCCTGGCATTCCTCACATTCACAAGATGTCTTGTCAGAGGTAGAGGAAGGGTTTGGTAATCAGATAAATCTTTGCCGGGACCGAGGATCGAACCCCGGCAAATTAAATGGGACAGCAGAAAAGTATAACAGAGATATTATGAATATGTCTAGATGTTTATTAGCAGAGGCCAACGTATATAATAGGTTCTGGCCTGAAGTAATCAAAACAGCTGCTTATTTGGGTTGTAAGCCTTTTAAATTTCTCATCAGTTTCTTGATCTTTTATTTGTTAATTATATTCTAACACAATAATTTGTTTAATCAAAGATATTATTGAACCCCATTATTATAAAATACACTGATTAATTTCCACGTGCTTGTCATACCTTAGCAATTAGTTTATGTGAACTTAAAAGATCCAACTCGAAATTTCTATCCAAGATAATAAAGGGCTCTCTAATACCTGGAATATCTTGTCATAGTCCTGGGG
Organism: Timema douglasi; assembly: GCA_901482245.1. NCBI lineage: Eukaryota > Metazoa > Arthropoda > Insecta > Phasmatodea > Timematidae > Timema > Timema douglasi. Next base: position 69,995 of record CABEEJ010002875.1, read on the forward strand.
TAGTCGCAATAGCCGGGGCTGGTGCCAAGTGATGTGCTGGTCTACAAGAAAGTTGCGTGCTGCCACCTGACTGTTGTAAGCAAACACAGCGTATTGCTCACACCAGCTGGCTACAAGGGTAGATCCGTCACTCGCCCAGTTGAGTGCCACGGCCGCATTGAAGCGCTTCCAGTCCATACCCTCAGTGACGAGCTCCAGATAGTACACAAGACGGACAAACTCTGACTGCGGTGTGGTGACTTCTGGCAGTGGTTGATCATATAGGTGATGCCGCAGCAATGAGGCTATTCGGAGGAATGGGAGGCACAACCGCTGGACCTGTTCAACAAACACAGTTGATACAAGTGTTACTACTTATTTACACTTTTACCAAACAATACTTTTTTTTTATTTGAGTCTTTTACTCGATTATTTTATGAAACCTATCCAAATAATTATCAGATAATTATATGATTCTATATTAATTATGCTAATAGTTTTAGGATTAATAAGGTTTTATTTAGAAGAAGTGTAACATCATTAGTGTGGAGGAAGAACAGAATTTTTTTTTGGAAAAAACACCCTCACTACAACCAGGGGAGATTCAAACCTCGATCTCTCCATCTTCAGAAGTCTAGTCTACTGTGAGAGTAGCATCTTAAACCATGCGGCCACAAAAGAGGGTTATGTGACTATTAATTCGAATATTAATGGGTCTAAATAAGAAAGGGGGAATTTATAGTCGAGGTATCAAAATTTCTGCAAATGTCTTCAAAGTCATTTTCATTGGTAAACTAGAATTGGAATTTTTTTGTAGCAGGAAATAGTGGTTGGATGATAAATTTAATCAAAATAGTTAAAGTGAATTTTGAGAAACTCAATTTTTCCTCTTTTTTGCTTTCCCAAAGACTCCTTGGGGGAACTTTATGAAAACCCTAAATGGTTTTGGTTCTAGGCCAAGATACAAAGAGACAGAAAAAACTGTGAAAACAATTTTTTTGGTTTCAGGAGGTCATGAAATATTGACACTTAGCAAAATCTCAAGTTTAATTTTTTTGATGGTCACAATACTTCTCTCTTTAAGGGATGGATAGAAAGAAAAAAAGCGACTTAAAACGTCAATGATTAGTTACCTGTATATCGAGGTCCTTGCCCTTGGTAGATGGGAGGGAGTTGGAGGCTTCATCCTCCTCCATGTACAGCTGATACAACTGACTCTGTTCCAGATGATGAACAATCATGGCCATGGCCGCTTCAAGGCTGTCAACCCCTGCAACCTTGTTTCGCCAATGGGAGCGCTCACTCTCGGCCATGTGACAACTCAACTGGACTAGTACTTGGAAGTATAGCAGATTGTAAAGCACCTTCACCACACTTGAGAAGTACGCTGCAACAAGACACATGCTTAACACTACATACACTGTATATACCAATACGTTATCACATTATATATTTATAATAAAATTGTTTAAAATGATTTTGAAAGAAATTAGAAGCTATTCTGGAAGTGAGTAAAGAGAATGAAGCAAGGAGTGCAAGGAAAGATCTATTGCATTCAGAATAAACAGGGTGAGAAGAGGTGGGATGAAAATAGTATTAGGCAACGACGGAGGGATTATTTTGAGCAATTTTGTGGCAAAAACATAGAGAAAGTAGTGGAAAATGTTGATGATGAGTGAAATAATTAATGAAGCTGAGCTTGTAAAAGCTAAGAAAGTGTAAAAGAATGGAAAAAGTGTGTGCAAAGATGGAATCACAAGTGAAATGCTGTAGCATGATACTTTTTACCAGGTTGTGTGGAATTTTTACTGTATGTGCTGGAATTTAAAATGCTCCATATTACTTGAAAAAAGCTGTATTTATTTCTTTGTACAAAGTTAAAGGCAGAAAGAGTGAATGTAGAAATAAAGGGCAATAATTTGTAGAGTATTCCTGCAAAGTTTTTGGGAGAGTCTTAATTGAGAAGGTGTGTGAAACAACTGCGGACAAGATTTGTGGTTTGAAATGTGGTTTCATGCCAGGAAGAAGTAGTATGGACCAGATATTTTCATTGCAAAATGATTGAGAAATGTATGGCAGATAGGAAGAAAGTTTAATGTGCATTTATTGATCTGGAGAAAACATCTGATTGAGTGAATAGGAGTATGTTATGGAATATTCTCAGAGAGATTATGGTGTATATGCATGGTTAGTAAATGCAATTATGACTGAGTATGATGGAAGTAAAGTGTGTGTTATCCTTTAGTGTTGTTTAATGTACTCATAGATAGGTATATGAGGGATGCTTGTAAAAATGAACAATGTGAGTGTGAGAGGGCAGCTATATACATATGATGCAGTAACAGGCAAAATGGATCTTTGTATAAAAGTATCTAAAAATAATCTTATAGTTTTTGATAAAGATGTATCAGGAAACGATTGTCAGCTTAGTATAATGGAAATTTGTTAGAACAAGTGAATGATTTTGTGTATCTGGGCAGAATGTTCAGTAAAAATGGAAGGATGGATGATGAAATCGACAAATGGCTGAATGCATATCAAAGAGTCAAAGAGTAGTTGGATAAATGTATACTATTGAAAAGAATGAAATGAGGCCAAGATTACAGTATATCAAAGTGTGTTGATGCCAAAATCATTATATGGATGTGAAGCGTGGGTTTGTCAGGAGAAACATAAGAGCCAGGTGAATGCAGTTGGAAGGAGATATCTAGGAAATGTCTGTGGAAAAACTCGTATGGACAAAGTCAATAATAAATGGGTTTTGCAGGAGTGCTGTTTGAAAGGGAATTCAATAGATCATTGTGAAAGAAGCATCTTATGTTTGTTTGAGCATGTCAAGAGGATGAGAGTGGATCGAGTGGCAAAGTAAATATATCAAATGTTTGGCTCAAAAAAAAAGGGTTAGGCCATGTAAGGCATGGTTAAATTTTGTTTACATATGTGTGAAAAAAAATACATTAGGAGTTTTAAGAATAAAAGAGCATGTATGACTCTGTGTATGGATATTGTTGAAACGAAGAGAGTATGCAATGAGAGAGAAGTGTGGAGAAAGTTAGTGAGGATGAATTAGGTACAGAGTTGTTGTTTTTTGAGTTACATTCACAGTTTCTTGCCTACCTTGTGAGGGAACCAACAACATGATTAAGTATGTTATTAAAGTAAAAAAACTAAAAAATCAGGCCTAATCAGGAATGACATTTTGACTCCATGAAATTTTCAGGTGGAAAATAACTATTTTCTGTTGAAATTGGGAACATTTTTAAAACTTATTTTCAAATTTAAGCTATTTTTAAAATTTATAATAAGTTCAAATTTAACATTCATATTCATTCAGATTAAAAGATAAATAAACAAATAATTTGACGATAAATTGAAAGAATGACAATTTAATAAGAAATTGTATTATATTTGGAAGAAGGTATAGGAAAGGTGGATAGAAACATATAAAAGGGGGACGAACACAATATGGCCTTTACAATGAAAAGAAGAACACAGTTCACACTTTACACTGCT
>CABEEJ010002875.1:73712-97658 GCA_901482245.1 Timema douglasi
CAGGTTAAAATCCAGCCAAATTAAACAATCTAGACTCATATTATTGTTTAAAAATCAAATCAATCAAAATTTGAGTGTCTTTTAGTTATTTTTAAAAGTGTTGTTAGAATAAGTTAAGTTTATAAAAAACATGTGAAATAAACAGATTAGGCCTAGTGATCCTTTGTTGAGAACACAAGTCTATTCAATTCACCAAATAGGACTGTTAAATGAAATTGCACTGTTTTGACTTAATGACATTGGAAATAAAACTTTAGTACCATATTGATAGCAAGTAAACAAACAAGATAATAATTGTAGATATCAGATAATCGTAAGTTTGTCAAATAAAAGAGATTACCTTTGTTAAAAGTCTTCAAAACTGAAAATCAAACAAAAAATTCAAATAAACTTGAAATTGATACAACAAATCACCGATTTTATAATGGAAAGAAGAACACATTTTACACTTTATAAAAATTTAAAGTCGTCCACCATAATTGATCCAACAAACGTTAGCTCACCAGAAATCAATGAAGAAGTTTTGGGAACGGTATTTGGAATATATTGGACTATGCTTTAAATCTATTGAACTAAGCTAGATATAACTTTTTTGCTCTGTTTTTGTTAACTAGGTCGATTTTTGTTCCATTTTTATTAACATTGTCTTATTTAAAGAGCTAAAAAAACATTAAAAATTGAAAAGCAACAAAGAATATAACTACATGAGAGCGGCCATCTTAATTTAATCTAAATATCGTAGCTTTCGATATACATGGTGTGATATATCGATTGTTTGTTTAGAATCAATTCATGTATTCTGACAATCTGACTTATCACAATTTTCTGACAGGCACATAGGTCCTTCCATTCTATGCTTTCATCATTTAAAACACTGTAAAAGTGTATACATTAAGAAATGCCACACACAATTATTGTTTTAGTTTGTTTTTTTAAGGGGTTTGGATCCAAACTTTCATAATGTATGTACATCTTTGAGTGGCTGATGTGACTTACTCTGGTCTAGATGAAGAGGGAGAAGAAGAATAAACTGTGTGAGAAGCGCCGAGGGATCACGCAGTAGAATAGGAACCTCCTTCTCGAGTGGAGTGAGTGATGTTGGGGGCCCCCCTGGTTCACATACTCCAGACACATCCTGCCATGAGCGCCACGCAGTCCAGCACGCTAGCAGACGTCCATGCATTGCCAGAACGTGCAAGAGGGGAACTAGCAATATCACAAACACATTTCATTAGACTAACAAAAACTCCAGATATTTATTAAATAGTTAAAATTGGATTTTAATTCAAGATTTATATTTTTAGAAGTCAAGTATATGAGATCTAATTGTAAATAGAAATGATATTTAAGTAAGTTGAGTGAGAGTGAATTAAAAAAAAAGATGACATATTATATTTAATCACAGTTAAAAGTAAAGGTAGTAAATAAGGTAAAAAATAGTAAATATTTTAATTTGTCAAAAATGATTAAAACCAAATTACTAAATATTGAAAGTCAAATGTTTATAATAATGTAAATTTATAAAATAAGAAAAAAAATTGATAGGTGCAAATTTAATGAAGAAATCATACCTAATGAAAAAGTGGGATTTCTTAATTAAATTTGCAATCATTAGTTTAATTTATTTTTATTTTTATCAACTTTCATTATTATAAAATTATTTAGTCACTTGGCTTCCCTATTATTCAACATAAAAAATTATATTGTAGTTCAAATACATTTTTGATTCTCATTTCACATAAAGGAAATTGTAAACATTCCATTCCAATTCCAAATTTAAATTTAAGATTTCAACTTGTAAATGGTTTACATTTAAATACGATTCATGCAAACAAAGCAGAAAATAAATAAATAGTTTCTAACATCTCACCTATACAAGATCTTTTGGGTATGAGTGAAGGGGGAAGGTCAAGACCTACTCCCGGACAGGTGCACAAGGAGCCCCCTCGTTGGACTAGCTCCACCTCCAGGTTGGACCGGGCAATGGAACTCACAAATTGGAACAAGCTTTGGCTTTGATGTGTGGTTGCCCATGGCTTGTTTTTGTACTTGTGCTGTACAGAGTTAGTCATGTCTTCCATTGCCTTCACCATTGCCTCGCTTAGACTCGACTGTACCTGAATAACCCACACATACACATCAGTGTTCTGATATCATCTCATAGCTTAGACTCGATTGCACCTACACTGCTTTTCAGACAGTTGGCAAAAATTAATTATTGGCACTCAAGTTATTTTATTTTAGTTTAGTATAAATTGGTAGAATTCTGCAGTTTTGAAACATAATCCTATACTAGTTCCAAGAAGGTTCTAAAAGTAACCAGGTGAGCAGCATAGCAACGTCAGCCACGGAAGAAGCAACGGATCCCTAGCTCATGCCTCACCGTGTTTGGAGGATTCTCCTTGAGAAAGTTTGTTAATTCGCTGACCATTGAGGGTAGACTTGCAGGTCGTGATCTCACCATCGCAGCACTCTCTCCTAATTGTGGTGACAGCGGCAACACAGAGTTAGCCAACTGCCGGCACAATGGACACCAATACTCCCCCCTAAATACAATAAGAAGATACAATTGAGAAGACAATTCTTTCGGATTACTTTTAAAATCGACTGCATTTGTTATTATTAAAAGTATACCACATTATTTGTGGAGTCTCAAACATAATGAAAATTAAAAGTATACATTTATACCACAAACTATCATCAAAATAATGAACATCAGTGTCAGAAAATTTAACTTGAGTAGCACTTTATTAAAAGTATTTAACTAAAAATGTTTATGATATTAGGTATTAAAATCAAGGTGTGACCTGTCAACTGCGATACTTTGTTGCCTCTGCTGGCTACGCAGAGAGAGAAGATAGGACTTTAGACAATCCAGGTGCAGGTGGTGACCACAGGTCTGCAGGTGCACACCAGGATCCCAACCCAGGTTTATAGAAACAAGCCAGGATGCCTAAAATAAATCCCAAACAAACTTGACTGTAGACTGTCTGCTAGCCTGGAAATAATCTATTGGGGACCGAGGATTGAACCCTGGGCCCCCTCCCCAGCTTAGAGGTCTGACACTTTACAGCTAGACCACCAGGTCACACTATTATAAATTAGCCAAGTAGATAACACATTTATTATTTACCTAAAACAGCGATTAGGCTTGTTTAAGAATTTATAAGCACATAAACTAATATAGAGTAAAAATTAAATATTATTATATATTCACTAGAAAAAATTTACATAACATGTTCAAATAATTAGTATCACAAAGAATGTACTTGGTAGAACGACAATTGATAGATAAGACGTCTTTAGCCAATTAAAAAATATAAGTTATGAATGTAAAGGATTAGCTTATTAAAAGAGAGATTGTTAGATCAAGAAAAAGAATTTAAATAATAATCCTAAAATCCTAAAAATAGTCCTAGAGCCCCTGCATTCACATCATTACCCAAAATTCATAAACCAAACATTCCAATATGACCTTTGGTCAACTACCAAAATGCACCAGCTTATAAAATAGCCACAAAAAAAACCCCTCATGTATTAAACAATAATCTTCAACTCCCATACTCCTACAAAGTTAAAAGCTCTTATGATCTCACCAACAAACTTCAAAATATTACTCTAAACTATGATTCCAAATTCATGTCACTTGATGTTTCTAATCTTTATACAAATGTCCCCATCAATGAAACCATTAACATAATCAAGTCTACACTCATAGAAACAGACTTTTCCAAGGAGTATACCGATCAAATCACTAGCATCGTCCAAACCATAGCAAATCAGAACTACTTTCAGTTCGATAATAAATTTTATTCATAGCCAGATGGTTTACCCATGGGATCACCAATATCATGTAGATTATCTGAAATTTCCATGCAGAACAATGACCCCAAAATCATCAACTTCCTTACCAAGCACATAAACATTCAATTCTACTGTAAATATGTCGATGACATATTCATCATCTATGATAATATTCTTGACCACACCTTATTTAACAACGCTGATATTCTGAATCACATTCATCACAAATTGAAATTTACAGTCAAACTTGGAAAAAACAACCACATCAATTACTCAGATCTAAACATTTCTAAAACCAAGTCTAACACCTTTGAATACAACATCTATAGGAAACCAACCCATACAGATGCCATTCTACCTAATAGCTCCAACCATTCCACATTTCATAAATTAGTAACTTTAAATAGCCTGGTTTATAGACTATTTCATATACCATTTTCCAAAAAGAATTATAAAAATGAACTTAACATAATAAAACAAATTGCCACCACAAATGGGCATTCACACTCTATAATATATAAAATTCTTCAGAAACAAAAATCTCAAATGAAGAAAAAATCCTACCTCACAAATATTTCCAACAACCCCAATCAACCTAAATGGATAAAATTCAATTATACAGGCCTTACAACCAACAACCAACACAATCAAAAAACATTTATCCAACTCCAATATCTCAACACCCAAAATATTTACAATAAAAGTGGAATTTATTTATAAATTAACCTATGAATGTAATGCTGCATATATTGGCCAAACTGGGCGGGCACTTTCTAAACACTATTCTGAGCATATTAGGGTCATGACATGCCAAGTCAACAAGGTCCTAAAACTCACATTTTTTTAAAATTCGGCATAGTGTAAGAGCCACTGAAAAAAAAAAATATATATATATATATATATATATAAATAAAAAAAGATATAGACATGAAATTTTTCATAGTATATATACACTATGAAAAATTTCATGTCCATACCTTTTTTTATTTATTAAGTTAATAGAGGTGGAAAATTTGCAATTTAGACCAATTTTGTCACCATCTTGATAATGTTAACATTGGATATTTCAGTAACCTTGGCACGTAAAGAAGCGATTCAAGTGTTTTTGGAAAGGTCTTGAATAGTTCTTTCATATGAGATTTTAATTGGCTGTATTAAAAAAAGATATAAAAAAATCGTTATAATCAATATTTTGGCAGCTATTTTCTTAAAATTGTTTTTTTTTTCCTAAAGAAAAGTTGTATATATACTATTGCTTAGTAGCTATGAAACATTTGAAGAAGGGATGCAAATGGGTTCAGGAGTTATGTTAGATTTAGTAAAACAGCAATTTCCATTTACATTAATTTCCTTACGTCACAAAATTTTGCTCCATTGTTGCTTGAAGTTAATTGACAGGAAAGCTAAAATGTTATTTAAATGTAATATTAATTAAATCTACATATTTATTACCAGTACTAAAAATAATAAACATACCTGAAAGTTTTACACTTTTAAACACAGAGGCATATTAGTTATTCCTTTTATATGTATCCAGTTGACTGTGAACAGCTGAAACGTCCTGTTTTGTCAAAACATATGTTCTATCAGTTGCGGTCAGGGGGTCAACTTTTGTAAGAGCTGATGACACATGCACTACTAAAATGTCAGAAACTTGTGGGCAAACAAATGATAGAGCTGGTCCATGTGGATGTAGAAAACTGATGAGTTCATCGGTGTTTTCATTTAGTAGAGAGATAACACATCCCAACCACCAGATATGCGCTAGTAACAAATCCACATATTTTGTTCATTTCTAGCTGTCCTTTGACTTGCGTGATACTTTCAAGTTTTGACTCTTCTGCTAAAGAATAAACCTTTAATATCAGTTTCCCTGATTGCAATGAAATGACATAGTGAAGCTTCTGTGTTCCATGAATGTATCTAGAGTTCGCAAATCTTGCCTGCAAAAATATCTGTACATTTTCGTATTCTTCTATTGTTACAAACATAAATGACATTCCTTTCATATTGTGACTTGCCCATTCATATAACTGTCTTGGTGTCATTATTTGCTCTCCATTGGGCTTTTGTAAACTGGCTCTAGCAACATGACATTTTACAGTTCCCCCTACACCATCACTAGCATTTTTACCATGTGATGTGGCAAAGAAGTGCCACTCTGCTTTGCATTCAAAGTCTCGATGATGTAAACTCAAATTTTCAAAGTTCTTACGATTTTTATACTGTGATACCGCCCCACCTGAAAGATATGTGGTTTTTTTCTGGTGGCAAAAAAAATGTGTTAAGGAATTTGATTAGCTTTCTCTGAAATGTATAAAGTGCTACTGTATCATGCTGAAGGCACTCTGAGATTATCACAAAACTTGCATGTTTAACAGTGTGTGGTACTTCTGACGAGTTTAAATAATAAATAACAAATGGGTGAATTGTGGATTGTGCGTTGTTCCATTAGAACCCTTGTACTGAGTTCTGAAGAACAAATGAGTCATTTCCTGAAAAGTCACAAACCAGTAAATACTCAACCTCTTGCAAAGAATTTTTCTTTTCAGAAAAAAAATTAGCTTGTTCTTTAGCAATGAAAGTGTCATATTGTATTCAATAGATGGACTTGTTAGTTATTGTTTCATAACATGGCTTCTTATATATATCTATGCCTCTAATAATTTTTGGTCTGTGTTGTTATATTGTATGTTCTTTGCCTTTGTTTGGTAGATGGTTGGCATTTTTTGTGGCTCCGAAAAAAGGGACAAAATTAAATAGTGTTTATGTATAACGCTTCTTTATCTTTACTAAAACATGACATCGAATTTATTTATGTCGGATAGGCGATAAGTGACATTATGGCGACTGTGACAGGACGTATAATTGGAGATAAAGAGTTGCTGTTGTTTAAAAAGAAAAGGGCCGCCATTAGAGCTTCTTTCACGAAGAATGTGAAGACAACAACAGATTTGTTTTCAGTTGATGGTAAGAAGGACTTAGTGGACATTGAAACAAATCACCAGCTATTGCAAGGAAAATCAACTAATAATAATATTTAGCACCGCGTCTTACTACCTGCTCGGGTTATACGCTAGGAAAATCAACTGAACTTGCAAACCTAGATGAGCAAATATTGAATAGCCTGCTTGAAAGTGATGCATCGGAAAATGAATTGGGTGCCGAAATAGCTAGTGCGGATGAATACAAAGCTAATTGGGCAACTATGTGTATTCATTTTGGCAGATTTAAGGTGGTACATGATACCGATGTAGAGTTCGCGGCCAGTATTCAAACCGATTATAGAAGTAGACATTGTTCAAAAAGTAAGTGCAAACTCCCCAAGATTGAATTTAAGAAATATGGGGGTGACATAATGGAATGGTTGAGTTTTTGGAGCCAATTCACTAAAATTGATGAAGATGAGGCTTTAGATGCAGCCGACAAATTCCAGTATTTGATTCAGGCCACTTTAACTGGTTCAAGGGCTCGAGAAGTGGTCGAAAGTTTTCCTCAGACCCGAGAAAATTATCCTAAGGCTATACAAAGTTTAAGATCTCGTTTCGGACGCGATTATTTATTGGTTGAAGTATATGTGCGGGAACTATTGAAGCTGACTATTCAGAGTTTGTCGAATGGGATGCTGTTATCGACTATGTATGATCGTTTGGAAACTCAGCTGAGAGTACTCGAGACTTTGGGAGTCACCTCTGATAAGTATGCGGCAATGTTATACCCGATGGTTGAATCTTGTTTGACGGCCGATTTACTCCGTGCTGCAACGTAGTGGTGCTTCAGGTCAAGGTGAGGGGCGGTTGCAGAGCCTAATGGAGTTTCTCCGGAGGGAAGTCAAACAAGAAGAGCGCATTTGTCTTGCGGTAAAAGGTTTTAATATCAGTGGTGGAGAGGAAGTTGTAAAAGGTAAGAGGAGAAATATCCCCGGCTATGGAGAAAGAAAGGTATCTACAGCGGCCGCATTAGTAGATACAAGAAATAGACCTAGTTCAAACCTTTCAATGTGTATATTTTGTAACGCATCACATTTTTCTGTAGAATATTTTAAAGCCAGAAAATTGACCAGAGATGAGAAGCTTAAAATGATTGGGCAGAGTCGCTGTTGTTTTGTTTGTCTGAAAGGTGGACACATTGCAAAGAGATGTAAACTAGTGTTTGATCTGTGATGGTAAACACAGTATTCTACTTTGTCCCAAACTAGAAATTAGTGTTCTTAAGTCTGGGGGTAAAGAGAATTTGAAGAAAGACTTACCTGAAAGTACAAGAGTTCCTGTGGAGAATACATTAGCAAATAATTCTTGCTCTGAAGTACTTCTTCAAACTCTTACTGTACGGTTGAAGGGGAAGAGGGATAATCAAACTGTTCAAGCTCTGATAGACAGAGGATCCCAGAGATGATACATTCTGAAGGAGGTGGTAGGACAAATGGATACACATCAATAGGAGAAGAACGTATTCAGCATGCTTTGTTTGGAGGAAACCAGTCACGTGAAGTTTCACGCAATCATTTTCAAATCCAGTTGGTAAACATCAAAAACCGTTATGTATGCAACTTTTAAGTTCTTGATTATGACAAAATATGTTGTTCTGTGCCTTCCGCAAGAAAAGATTTGTGTCAGAAAGAACTACAACTGTGGGCATAGAAATAAATGATGAGGTCGGACCGGTAGAAGTTTTGATAGGGGTTGATTTTGCAGGGAAAATACTCACAGGTGAAAGAGTCGTTCTTAAATGTGGTTTTGTAGCTGTGAACACCTATTAAGGATGGATACTACTGGAAAGGGTTCCATGTAAGAAGTCACTTTCTCATACCATGACTATAACTTCTTTGTTCGCTAAAGATATGCTCATTTCCACACTCTGGGATCTTGATGTTCTGGGAATCGTGGACAAAGAGAAGTGAAGGACAAAGGCTGAAAGAGAATTAGCAACATTAGAACATTTTAAACAAACGGGATGTGGATGGTCGTTACATGGTTGAACTTCCATGGGTGGATGGACACCCCGCTCTCCCTTCAAATGTCACAATATCTCAGAAGCCTCTGGAAACAACGTTCCGGAAACTGAAATCTCTTGAAGTAGAAAGAGCCTACACAGAAGTGTTTGAAGAATGGAAGAGAGAGGGGATCATAGAAGAAGTGGTTAATGCTAAGTGTAATGAGGGACATTATCTTCCTCACCGACCAGTTATCAAGGTACAGGGTACCACGAAGATTCGTCTCGTATTTGATGCCTCAGCAAAGATTAATTCCTGTCCTTCACTGAATGAATGCTTAGAGGAAGGGCCGGACTTGATTGAACGTATTCCGTCTCTTCTGCTTCGCTTCAGAGTGGGAGCTATTGGTGTTATTGCTGATATAAAGAAAGCTTTCTTGCAGATTGGACTTTGTGAATGAGATCGAGATTTCGTACGGTTCTTGTGGGAAACACCAAATAGGGAAAGCTTAGTCCTAAGACATGCACGTGTGATTTTCGGAGTTTCATCCAGTCCTTTTCTGTTAGGAGCTGTCATTGAACACCATCTAGACTCGGTCTTGAGAGATTGTGTTTTGGGACTAACATGTATTCCCAGAAAATGATAAAAAAAATTGCAGAAGGGTTTTATGTAGACAATTGTGTCTCGAGTTTAGATGAGGTGAGCGAGCTACATCAGTTTATGGCAGAATCAACTGCTTTGTTGCTTGAAGCAAAATTTGAGCTGAGAGGATGGGAATATTCTAGCTCTGAAGTTGACAATAGTGAGGTGTCACCTGTTTTAGGTCTGCATTGGAGACGTGGAACTGATATGTTGGCCATCAATTCAGCCTTTATTTCTCTAATTTATTTTCAGAGTGTAACTAAGAGAAAATTTTTGTCTGTTGCCCATAAATTGTATGACCCAATTGGTTTCACAGCTCCTGTAACATTGATCCCGAAACTGTTGATTTAACAGATGTGGGCCTCTAAGTTGGGCTAGGATGAAGAAGTTCCTACAAAGGAAAAGAGAGTTTTGTAAAATGGACTAAGGGACTTCAATATTTGAACAAAATTGAAATTCCCAGATATATCACCCAGAAGAACGCGAAGCATAGTCTTCACACGTTCTGCGATGCCAGTCAAGATGCAATATGGTGCTGTTGTGTATTTGAGATCAGAGATTGAACTTTGCATTGAAGTTCAACTTGTTCAGGCTAAGGCCAGGGTAGCGCCTATCAAGAAGACCACTATACCATGTTTGGAGCTCTTAGGCACTACTATTGGGGCTAGACTGTTTTCCTCCATAGTGGAACATTTAGATTTGATTGTGTCGGACTTCTGTTTCTGGAGTGATTCGAGTACAGTTTTAGCGTGGATACAAAGAGAGGAGCAGTGGGCTACTTTTGTACGTAATAGGGCTCAAGAGATTAAACAATTGACGGCAAAAGAAGACTGGCTCCACGTTCCTGGTCCTCTTAGCCCAGCAGATCTAGCCAATAGAGGATGCTCTGCTATGAAATTGATGCAGGTGAGATGGTGGGAGGGGCCTGAATGGCTAAAGCTGCCTCCAGATCAATGGCCTATGGAAGTGGTTTCTGCTGATGAAGAAGTTGTCAACCAGGAAAAAAGAAAAGGTGCGGTTACAACTCTACCAAATGGTAACACCGATGGTGAGTGGTATTATCGATTCTTCTCTAAGTACCACAAAATTCTCCGTCTTGTGGGATTGGTGGTCAGATTCATTTGTAATTGCAGAAAGCAATTGAAGACAAGAGGAGATCTTAGTGCCATTGAAGTGGATGAGGTCGAAGTCCTTGTCATTAGATTTATTCAGAAAGAATCCTTTCAAGACTCAAAATCTGAACCTGTCAAGTCACTGAATTTTTTTTGGACGCCAAAGCTGTTCTACATCTGAAAACACGAATATCGGAACGGGAGGATGTGTCAGATTTCAGATATCCAGCCTTATTGCCTTCTGATCATCCAGTGGTCACCAAGATTGATTTATGAGACACATGTCAAGGCAAACCATGTGGAAATGCAGAGTCTTTTGAGCTTACTTATAGAGAGGTTCTGGATTGTAAAGGGTAGGAGAACTGTTCGTTCTGTTGTTATTAAATGCACTCTGTGCAAGCGATTTGCAGGCACACATTTATATCAGTCTGTGCCACCATTACCTGAAGACAGAGTGCGTGACACCGTAATGTTTGAAGTCACAGGAGTGGATCTGGCGGGTCCACTTTACCTACGAGATGGAAGAAAAGCCTGGGCATGCCTTTTTACGTGTGCAAGTGTATCGTGCTGTCCACCTGGAACTAGTATCTGCATTGTCTTCGGATGCCTGCCTTCATAAAGGCCCAGAGGAGATTCGTGGCTTGACGTGGAAGACCGTCTGTCATATACAGTGATAGCGGGACTAACTTTGTAGGTACAGCTAATGCCTTTTCACAATTGGACCGGGAGAAAATTAATGCTTTCAGCTCAGCACAATGAATTGTTTGGAAATTCAATCCTCCTGCCGCTCCATGGTGGGGTGGTTGGTGGGAGTGCCATATTAGTATAATGAAATCATTGCTTTTGAGAATACTTGGAAGATCCCGGCTGACTTTTGAGGAACTGACAACTGTGCTATGTGACTGTGAGGCTATAATGAATTCACGACCTTTGACCTATGTGTCAAATGATCCTGACAGCCTGACTCCATTGACACCGGCCTTATTCCTTCAGGACCTCAAAGAAGTAGGAGTGCCTGATTGTGACCAATTGAAGGACACTGATCTGAAGAAGAGGTCAAGGTACTTGCAAAAACTGCGTGAAGTTTTGAGGAAGAGGTTCCGCAGTGAATATCTTGGTCAGCTAGCTGAAAACTCAAAGAGAAAGAAGGAATATCCTTTAAAGGTTGGTGAAGTGGTTCTCATCAGGAGTGACAACCTCAAACGGCTGGACTGGCCTTTAGCTGTAGTAGAAGAGTTGTATGCTGGATGTGATAAGAGTTCATCGACTGGTTCGGCTGAGAACAGGTACAGGCACTGTCATGAGGCCTATTCAACGATTGTATAGTCTCGAGGCAACAGAATCAAACTCAAGACCTAAAGGTACGCACTTTAGCTTGCCGAATGTACCGACACTGACAAATACGTCTTTAGAAGAGGGAGATCAAAAATCTCCAAAAGATACTTTTTTGGACAAACGGACCAGAAAGGGTAGAAAAATTACTACTCCAGCAAGATATTTAACATAGTAAAATTATTATGTTTTGTGTTTAGGTGTTAAAAGGAAGAATGACTCAAATACTTTGAAATTCGTCAACGTGATATTGTCTGTGAAAATTCCTTAATATGTATTGTTGTTTTTGAGTTAGAAACTCAAGGTGGGAAAATGTCATATTGTGTTCAATAGATGGACTTGTTAGTTATTGTTTCACAACATGGCTTCTTATATTGAATGTTCTTTGCCTTTTGTTTGGTAGATGGTTGGCATTTTTTGTGGCTCCGGAAAAAGGGACAAAATTAAATAGTGTTTATGTAAAACGCTTCTTTATCTTTACTAAAACATTACGTCGAATTTATTTACTTCGGGTAGACGATAAGCAACAGAAAGAATGACTAAGAAGACTTTTAAGTTTTTCAAATAGGGAATCCAAAAATTCATCCACCGGTTTTGAAACAGTTTCCAAGTTTGAACAGTCCACTGTGACCCACTGCTTGTATGTTATCATGTCAGCAAAGTTACTGTCATAGATATTTTCAAACTTTTTGCGTAATTCAATATACCATGGACAATATTCACAGTTTACGAAGTAGCACTTTGATAAAGGCGGATTACAAATAACTCTGGATAAACAATCTTTGTAATCAGAAATTGGCATATCTTCTTCTGCAATCTGTTCCTTGATCCTGCACCCACTGATCATAAGCTTCACATTCTGGTGATGTGTACATACACACACATTATGTGTACCACTTGATCCTGGGAATACACAGTTCTTAGATCGTAGGTCAGCAAATATGGAGAATCCCACAGTAATTTTTGGATGATTATCTTTGAACAGCATGTAAGCCTTTATAAGAGTACATAGTAGAAGCCTTTTTTGAACATGACATCTGTTCCCATCTATTTTCATTGAAACAAAATCTTTTCTCCCAGGCATAATTGTGCTAACAGCATCATCACAATAAAATTGTTCAATAATGTTCACATTTTCTCTAGCTAAGCTTTTCCTGGTTTTGGATTAGGTGACGACATAACACCTTTTTCTGTCATGAGTTCTCTTGCCTTTCTTGTCATGTATTTTGTTACTCCTAACTCCTACTGAATTTTACCCAACTCCACAACTTTTAGGTAACACTGTTAGTATCTGCCCTTAATATTTCTATCTGATGTTGATATAAACTTTTTTTCATCTGGCTTATCATCTCACTCTCTACACTGACACTGACTGATATTGAAGCTTATCTTCGCTTTGACTCGCGTGTGTAAAAATTGTATTTTTAAAATAGTTTCATTCACTTTCTGCAGTTTCTTTGTACAGTAATTAGTTTCCGAAAGACGTTTCTTCTTGAATGGCGTACCACCCAAAATAACTAAACTATCATTTAATGATCTAGTAGGTGACCTGGCGGTCTAGTGGTAATGGTGTCAGACTTCTATGCTGGCGGCCGGGGTTCAATCCCCGGTCCCGGCAAAGATTTCTCTGATTACCAAACCCTTCCTTCACCTCTGACAAGACATCTTGTTAATGTGGGGAATGCCAGGCCTCCACCGTGGTTCGGATTCCACGTTAAGCTGTAGGTCCTCCATTTCATCTCACAATCACCCTACCATTACACATTAGCGTAAGTGCGTATAACCCGAACGGGTAGTAAGACGCGGTGCTAATAATAATAATAATAATAATAATGATCTAGTAGTTGTATGTTTAGTAAATGCTAAAACATCACAAATGTCTTCTGAAAAATCGAGGTTTTCTTCAGACTTGATGTATTTAGCTTCAGAATGTTGCTTATTAAGCATCTCACTTGGTAACTTACGGCACTTATCACAGATTTTAGCATTTTCATATAACTCTGGTAAGAGTTCTCTCATCCATGGTGTAACAGATCTAATATTATTTCTTAAATTAATTACTATGTCCTTTGCTACTCAATGGATTACAACACATACTAGAACATTTATTCATTTTTCTGTGTTTCTTTTTAATTAGGACTGACAAAAACTACTTTATAAAAATTAAACATATATAAACACTAGGGATGTATGAATATTCTATTTAAAACTTTAACTAACACGTTCTAATAAGATTGAATAGTAATTAGTGTTGTAAATATTTTTTAAGAACTGGTGGCTGTAGACCTGTTAGCCAAGTGGGTAGGTGGGGATTATCTGTGTGATGAGTTAAAAATAGCCTTGTCGTTTGCACTATATTAGAGGGAAGGGGTGGCATTTCAATGCCAAGCAATCACACTTATATGCTACTCACCTAAGGGGTAAAGTGGAGGGGGAGTTTAATCTGAAACATTGGGAGCCAGTGACTCATTGTATTTGTGCTAACAACAGTTATTTGTTATGTTCAGCTGATTCAGGGATAGATATTCTTAATACAATACCATCCTTTACGCTGCATGGAATGAGGGTTGGGGAGAGTGAGTGGCTTGTAAACACCAACACTTCAGTCCAGTGGCGTATTCTCTGGGTATGCTAGTCCTGCGCTGCATACCCATAATGATATAGACTAGTTTTTTGTTTAATTCAATGCTGTCTGTGTGAACTGTGTAAACACTAATGTTTAAATTGTTAATAAATATACATGTAAAGAATTATTAATTTTAAAAGTATATTGGTTCATATTCCAAGAATACTGTTTTTTAAGTAATTCTTCTTACAAAAGGTTCTACTTTGCAAATTAGGAATCCCAAGGCTTTTACTTGAAAAACGCCAGGCAAGCTAGGGAGGTTCTAATGACCTTGCTCAATGTCTAGGGGGTGGAAACACATTCCTTTCCGCTCGCCCATAAGTAATTGGCCAATGAGCTCGGGTTTTCACAACCCAGATCATGCTGTTTTTGTGAAGCAAGCTAAGCATTGTGCCAACTATTGAAAAAAGATTCAAGATCACAATGTTTATTTATTTAGCTAATTTAGTATAGTTTAAGCGAAAATACACAAAAAATAAATATATAATTAATTGTAAAATAATAGTATACATAACAAGCTTTTAATTATACATTAATTAAATACATTGATTTATGTTTAGGTATTCTAGTCACATGTATTATCAGGTATGTGGCAAACACATTTAACCATTCTTTCAAATTTAGGCATTTCAGCACTGATAGAGTGAGGAAGGGGTGAGGGGAGGTAAAGTGGGTGACGAGGCTACTTACTTTAACCGTTGTTGACAGTAATTCTTGTTTTTTTTATCAGAAAGGATCGTGGAGTTTTAGTTTTTTACATTAACAATTTACTAGTCATTGTAATTTTATAAAATTATACATCTTAGAATCCCAAAAGTCAGGAGTGTGAGTTCACCATTTCAAGATGATTTAGAAGGAAAAGGTAAAATAAAATATATTTTCTTAGAATTTACTTAATCAGTGGCGCACCCAGCAATTTACTTTGGGGGGAGGCATTCAATCAAGACTGTAGCAAGAATGACATTTTGATGGAGAGAGCGGGTTTGGGGTTGCACAGCCTCCTAAGCCCTGAAGGCCGAGAATATTTATGAATATTAAATGCTTTTATAAATAATTTTGAGTAGTTTTATAGTAACTAAGTAATTTAAATAATACAAATGACACATCTTCAATGTTAGTTATTCTTAATATTATTTAAATTTCTATTAACACTATTTGTGGTGTTGGGAAAGAGGGGGAAGGGGGTCAAATACCCTGTTTGCCCCTCTCCCCCTTGGGTGCAACACTGCTTACAGCAAAAGATATGTGTAAATATCTTAGCAATAAATCAATGACGTAGCGATAGAGTATTAATAGTCCGAAATAATCTCCCCTAGGTTAGTCAGAGTTTACACATATAAATAGTTTCTGGAGCATACATTCTAGAGTTGGGTGACTCGTTTGTTTCCAAACAGCATTGTGTGAGATAAGTTAGGCTTTGAGAAATAGTTTTAATTGCAACGTGAGTTGGACAATCCACCTGATTCCCTCTCACCAAGATCTGATGGGCGCTTGATCGATGTATCACTTCATTTTACTCTTATTATGATTGGTTACTTTGAGTATTGCCAACTGTGTGTTTTTAATTACACTATGCTAAATGAATAGGCTCTGTNATTCCCTCTCACCAAGATCTGATGGGCGCTTGATCGATGTATCACTTCATTTTACTCTTATTATGATTGGTTACTTTGAGTATTGCCAACTGTGTGTTTTTAATTACACTATGCTAAATGAATAGGCTCTGTCTCTCTTATGTATTCAGAAATGTGTCCATACCACTCTTAGGCCCGACATTAATATTTACTTAAATTTCTAACCATATAGATATCATTACAATTTAAGGATCGCCTATGTGGTCTAGTAGTCATAGGTTCTGGCTACAGGCCCAGAGGTTCTGGGTTTGATTCCCGGCACATCCAGATTATCTGGGAAGCAGTGGGTCTGGAACGAGTTAGATTAAGCCTAGAGTGGATAAATAAGGAGCTACTCGAATAAGGTAGTGGTGGCTATGGTATAGAAAGCCGAGCTTAATGGCTGGAGTCATCATTGTGCTGACCACATTACACCCTCTATCCGCAAGAGTTGGCACTAATTCGCCAAACAGTTTGGTAGCCACTTGGTAGGTATAGCCTGAATGCGGGCTGACACCATGGAGTTACTTTTATTACATTTTGAGTGGATAGTAATCATTTATATGGATAAATAAAATAAGAGAGAGTATGGGAGGGGAAGAGCAGGAGCTCAAAATTTCCTAAGATAGCATACAGTTAAAGGGAACTAATAAATGTTTGAGAACAACTGTTCTATATGAACACATCTTCAAATATATCCCTTGAAATAATCCCTTGACGTTCTTGGACAACGGTGGTTGAGGGTCCTCGGCCCCCAAATCTTATTTGCAACTTTTAGAGTACAGCATAATTAATTTTTCTCAGAATACACCAATGTTTCAGCCAGTTGTTTATTAGTCAGCCAAAGAGAAGACATTAAAGGGGTGTCACACCTTGCGTCAAATTAACATTTTAAGGGTTTAAAGCCTTGAGAATATTTAAGGTGTTTAAAGTCTGGAGAAAATTTAAGGTATTTAAAGTCTGGATTACATTTAAGGTGTTTAAAGTCTGGATTACATTTAAGGTGTTTAAAGTCTGGATTACATTTAAGGTGTTTGAAGTCTGGAGAACATTCAATGGGTTTGAAACCTGGATAACATTTTGAGGGGTTTGAAGCCTGGAGAACATTAAGGGAGGGGGGGCTGGAGAACATTTAAGGGGTTTGAAGCCTGGATAACATTCAGAGGGTTTGAAGCCTGGAGAACATTCAGAGGGTTTGAAGCCTGGAGAACATATAAGAGGTTTGAAGCCTGGATAACATTTAAGAGGTTTGAAGCCTAGAGAACATTTAGGGGGTTTGAAGCCTGGATAACATTTAAGGGATTTAAAGCCTATGACATGTATGGCATGGCCTTGGTAACGTATGAAGTATGACGTGAACTAGGCAAAGGAGAGAGAAATTTTACGTAGTTCCGGGAAGACTTTTGACATGGCATTGGGAACCACATATCACAGTGGAAAGGTAGGTGGAACCCTTTTTTTACTGAATCCAACACAATTCCTGAACCCATTTGCATCCCATCAACAAATGTTTCAGAGCTAATAAGCAATAGTGTATATACAACTCTTTTTTTTTGAAGGGAAAAAAACCCTGTTTTTAAGAAAATGGCCGCCAAAATATTAACTATATTGATTTTTTAATACAAGAATTAAAATCTCATATTAAAGAGCTATTCAAGACCTTTCCAAAAACTCTTGAATCACTTCTTTAGATGGACAGGTTACTGAAATATTTAATGTTAAATTTAACAAGATGATGACAAAATTGGTCTAAATCGCAAATTTTTCACCTCTATTAACTTCATAAATAAAAAAGATATTGACCTGAAATTTTTCATAGTCACATATTTCATGTGTTTCTTTCAGTATGCCAAATTTGAAAAAAACAAAAAATGTAAGGTTGAAAAGAGCCTCTACATTGGTTGATTTGACACGGAACCAAATCAAAATTGGCTGAACACTTAAAAATCTCAGGTCATCAACCAACTCCCATCAACCAATGCATGAAACTCCTCCTACCTTCCACCAAAGGTTTGAAAATGAACATTGCTGAAAATCTCCACATTTACAATGGAACTTTCCATCACAATATTATCCTTAAGGAACAAATAAAATTTGAAAACCAATCCCTTATCAACACAATCAAGAACCTTCAACAGCATGCAAAAATTAAAAACTCAAATTATACCCCATTTCACCAAAATACCCTGCCCTCCTACCATCATAGTTGAGACCTGTTCGGGCCAGTGTGGTGAAGATTGGAACCTGTATTCATTTTCCATTTGTCCAAATTCTCTCATCCATCAAATGAAGTAATCCATTGTTTGTGTTATCTGTACTCTCTTCTTTCTTCTTTGTGTTTGATAAAGGCAACAATGCCGAAATATGATATTTGTGTTAAAATGTGTGTGTGACTACTTCTACTATAGAAGTCAGAAGAAAGGAAGAAGATGTCACCTTTGTGTATTGAACTCTTCCCACATTTTTCCTCTTTCCCTAGGTGGACTTTCTTCATCAAATTTACTCTTAATAGTTTATTTTTACTTTCTTTTTAGTTTTATCAATTTCCTTTATTATAAAATTATCTAGCCATTGGGCCACCTCATTTTTAAACAAATACCATTTATTGTAATTTCATCCTTTTTTCATTTATCTATATTCAATAGCACTCACCAACCGACACACTAGCAACATCTCGAGCATCAATACTCAACTTTCCCTAACTTTTACGTTGGCCACATGATCTCTTCTGGAAAATTCATCATAAAGGTTATAAATTAACACATTATTGGACACAAATTTATTGCACTGTGTTAACGACGAGGACAACACCTCAACCCCGAAATCTTGATGTGTGTGTAGCTATGTGAATAGCATCAAAACATTAACACATATGTGAATAACATCGAAATATTGATGGGTGTGTAAATATGTGTTAGTGTTTTTACTTTTATTTGTGCTATACCATTTTCCTAATATTATATCATTTTAAATAATACTATAATCACTTATTTTAACTTTGTGGAATATGTTATTAGATCAATCCCTTTTTAGTAATCCTAGATAATCCTTGTTAACTTTTTCTTAGGTTGGTATTAAATTGATCATTCATGTAATTAGTTAGTTTTGTTCCTCCATTCCACTCATTGACTATTTACAATTTTCTAATTCAGTAAATTCTACATAATATTTTTAACACTTTATAGGATCTTGCTCAATTACAGTTTTACCTATCTATAAATTCAATTTGCTCTTTAACCATTTCTACGGTGATTCTTAGAAATATGGGTATGTATTTGTAAATGATTTAGTTCCTGACAACAATTTTTTCTTTATCTTTGAATAATTAATTCTTTGTTATCTCCATCAATTCATATTGTTAACTACTTATTATTTAAATTATTTTTCTTGATCTAACAATCTCTCTTTTAAAAAACTAATCCCTTATATTCATAACTTATATTATTTAATTGACTAAAGAAGTGTATCAATCAATCAATCAATCAATCAATCAATCAATCAATCGTCATTCTACCAAGTACATTCCTTGTAATACTAATTCAAATTTCTCCTTCCTACAAATTAAAATGATTTTAACTAAAATTTTCAAATAAGTTTAACATTTTATTCTTGATTTTTCATAAATCATACAACTAAAACTGTAATGAGATTAGTGTCAGAGTGCAGGGTCTGCGCGATTTTAATTTGTTGGTCCTCTCTAGCTCCATCCTTGTCTACCAGCTTCACTGCCAGTCAAAACCAGTAGAGTAGCATAAAAATTGAGGATTTCAGACTCTAAACTGTGACCCTTATACACGGTCGATGTTCAGCAAGGATTCTCAGTCCAAGTTGTGGATAAAAAAATGAGTGGACCAGCGCATTTGGGAGTGGGCTAGGCTGCCCGGGAGTGTGCCGGTGTGTCCAGTGAGTGAATCAGTAAATCCAGCATTGACGTGACATGAGTAATTGTAGCGTGATGCGCGCAAGGACAAGTGGTGACTCAATTATTATTATTATTACTACCTGTTCGGGTTATACACACAGTGACTCAATTGAATTAGGCAAATGACTGATGTAGACATTGATTGTTATTGTGTTTTATAGTTATTAATATGTTTATTTAATTTAATTTTATGTGTTCTTATTAGCTTATTAATGTACAAACTTAATTATGAATCTATTATTTAATTTAGTAGCTTGTTTAATTGAATGTTATAAGTGTATGGATTGTTTTATTTTTAGTAATCAAAACCTTGAACATTTATTTGTATTTTCAATCTGGTTTAGTAAGTAGTGCACTTCAATATCTTTAACCCTTAAACACCCAGCACGCCAATCCATCAATGTGCCAAGTAATGGCTAAAAAAACCACTCTCGCAGCCAATCCATTGGCATCAGCTAAATCTTGTCTGTTAGTATAATAAATGTTTTTAGATGGCACCATAAGCCTTTAACCTAAATATTAAGCTTTAGTTCATATTTTCCTCAACAGAAAGCACTGTAATGTCAACAACAACAAATATTTTTTTGCACAAATTAATTATATTATTTCCAGTTGTTTACACTATAGCGCGAATATGTTTTTGACCATCGTAATTTCCTTTATTAGATTTTGATTCAACAAAAGTTTATTTATTATTTTTTTATCTATTTTTTATTGTTTTATTCTTGTTTTCTTTATAATAGTTTTATCATAAGTTATATAAGCCTAGGTGTTAGTACAATATTTATGTTATGACTAGGCAATGGCTGGTCCAAGTTATAGGTTAAATGAATGAAATTTTAGATTATTTAGATAATTACTATAGATAGTGATAATGAATTTATGCATGAAGGTGACTCTGAATTATTTATTATTTATTCATTTTCCAAAACACAGGTGCTAACTCCAAAGTATTTAGGCTTATACACAATTTTACTAAAATTGATGTAATTTAAAAACCAACACCACTACAGACTTCAAACTTTTATCAAATTTTACAGAAATAAATACATTTTTCTTCAGGAGAAGTAATGAAAACAAACTCCAAAAATTCAATTGATTTTTCCACCCCAGAATCTTAAATTTTGATTAAAATTTCCAAATTTCAATAATTTTACAATTCATCTATTATCTCACATATTCAGAGCATAAGTGTGAATCTTTTCTTGTATATATGTTGAATGGTTTTTATATGGCAGGAATTCAAAAATACACAGGTAAATTTGTAAGAATTGTCCTGAGTGTCTTAAATCGGAATCGTGAAAATATTCTGAGTGCAAAAGTGTTAAAAGAACTCACGGCATTGTGTGAATGGCCAGCGACCTCCCAGGTCGCACACACCTGTATTTCAGCATTAAATAGGCTCATTCAACATTATATGTTTAGAGAATAAAATATTTGGACAGAGAGACTTAATAAAACCTTTCATGAATACTCACATGGTCAAAATAGCGGCTATAGTCCTCCATGCGTCGTTCATATTCACTACCTAATGTATTATCCCTGCGTAAGCTCAATCGTTCCTCGTCACTGGTTGGCAGTTCCATATGTTCCGATCCTCTTCTTTTATGACCTAATATACTAGTGGACTGTTTGAACAACAAAGACATAAATGTAGTTAATATGTTTGAAAACATTATATATATATATATATAAAGTGTATTGCATTTTAAAATAGTCTTAAAATTTATTCAATGTAGTCAAATAATTTTAAACAAGAGTTATATTTAAGGTCAATGATAGAGAGTTCTAGAATCAAATACCAGCTGGGTGTACTGAGTATGGTTTTTTCTAAAGTGTTTCTCACTTTTCTAGCATATGTGGGTATATTTCATTTACATTTTTCCTTGCTCATTTATATCCTACTAATGTAATTAAAATGTATGTAGCACAAATTGGTAGTAACTAGTATGACAAAGAACCGTACAAATTGAAATAACACTAAAATTTATTTATTTAGATGTAGACAATATTTGAAAAGCTTATGTTTTAAGTGCATCACTAGGAGCGTTTGATATTAGGGAAATCAAATTTATTGCCGTCCCAAAGAAAAATTGTTTTCAAGTGGAGAGACTAATAATTAAAATTAATAATAAGATCTAATTCTTAAAAACGGATGATTTTTTTTCTCCTAACATTGAAATATATTTCTATTAATAAATAAAACTCATTCATTCAAAAATAAGACATAAATTGGGTATAGATTACAAAATATAAAAAATAATGACACAAGCTATAGTTTTATAAGAATGAAATATGTTATTTCGTGAGTGACTCTGTTTAGTATTATTTAAGTATAGTAGACTCTCGGCTATCTGACTACCAACTACTTGACCTCCGACCTATCTGACCCACCAAGCACAGTTTCCCCACCACACAATGATTCATGTCGCGACAAGAAATGAACCTGTGCCTAGCAAGTGCATCAACAGTCTGTATCCAGAAGTTGGTCTGTGCGGTTCACTGGTTCAGTCGTTCGTGGATTGTTAATTTATGTTATAAGGTGTGTATAAAATGCAGTGTATTATTGGTGGCTTCATTTTTTAGTAAAATATGGATGACAAACGAAAGAAAGTGGTAGTAACTTTGAAAGAAAAACTGCAAGAAATAAAACTTATGGATTCTGGTGAATCAGCAAAGAAAATTGAATTCGAGTTAGGAGATTACAAAGTAATGTCATCCTAGTCTTTGATAATCTGTAAATATGGTTTGGTTATGTTATTTAATTTTATTGTGTTATAAGTTCACTTGTTCAATGTAGTGTGATCTGACTCACATTTTAATGTGTTTTTAATTTATTTTATATTTAATCATATATGTTGAATTGATAATATCCATTTTAACTAATCTTTACAAATATATTCAATAAAAGTGTTATATTTCACATAAATTTTTTTTTCTTAATATCCTTTTCACAAATAATATTTTACATTGAATTCTATAATCGTTTCTTAAGAAGTATTTTAATAACTGTAAAATATTATGAGATTAAAATCAATTACAAATAAAGATTTAACTTTAATATATTAAAGAAATTATTTGATATTCACCTGAACTAAAACGACTAGTCCCATTGGTTTGTCCTCAGTACTAGGAGTGGTCTGGTTACATATAACACAGTCATACTCTTTTTTACTGGCCAAGAGTGTTGAGCTTTCGTCTTCATTCCAGTCCATACTGGACAAACCCTCTTCATCTGTGACACAACATAAGACAAGGAACAAATTGAACTCTATAAGGAAAACTTTCACTCACAAAACATAATAATGTCAGTTATTTAAAAGTTATGTTGGGATCCAACAATATGTTGAACAGTGTGTACACTCAAAATTAAGAATGTGCAGCTATAGAAGTGCATATTTGAAACTAGGAATGTTTGCAACTTACGACGGCCGCCTGGTTTATTTGATTACATTCCTAGTCTTGGGACAATGTCTTCTGTACTTATAACATTGTTACAACATGAAAGGAAAAGGATTGTTTGGGCTCACCAATTCTGTCTCCATTTGGCTAATCTACAACAAGGCTCCACACTACGTACACATCATGGCTCGACTTGTTTCCAACTGAGTGGAGGGATCATATTTCGACATCCGCCCCTAGGTATGCCTCGCCCAAAGAGAAAAAAGAGACGATCGACATGCACAGATCCGTGCGCGCCGACAACAGTGTTGTGGTATCAACGGTCGGTTGAATGGTGCGCGATACCCAGACTGTGTGAGTGTGTTCCAGAACTATGCACTCCCCTCCCCCCTTTTCCCTGCCTTACTTCCCGCTCTGTGAGAACACGTGACTTAACTTATGTGTATATAACGGCAGGACTCTATAGCCATGACGCGCATTTCTCCGCATTCTCTAGGTGAGACACTTAGTGTCAAATTAGATTTAGTTTATTTATATCAAAATTCTGTTTGGCTTATGAT
>CABEEJ010002876.1:0-14043 GCA_901482245.1 Timema douglasi
TTTTTAACCATTTTAGTACACTTTTAACATGTTTTTTTTAACAAACTATTATCTTAACATGTTAGTCTTGTCTTTTTAACTAATATTTTTGTTTTGTCTTTTTATTGGCGTGATACACCCACGTTTTTTTTAGCAGGTGTTTCACTCAATTTTTACTCTTGAGACCATTTGAGAACCCGTATAGAGTGTCCCAAATGGTTTTTTTTATATTTATAACTATTCGTTTTATATTGGATATTTATATACATTTTATCTTCACCTTTCCGTAGAAACAGGTGAATATTCTTACTCTCTCCCATGGAGATTTAACTATGTATGTTTATTATGTTAAGGCCCTAATGAGCCCAGTGTGTAAAGGGCCTCTAAACACCAATAATAATAATAATAATAATAATAATAACAGGAAAAATCTATTATTTACAAATATCTAATACATTTAGGGTAATTCACGTATAATTTATTTTGTTAAATATATCTGAAATTTATTGTTCTAGGGTTTTTAAGTTATTCTTTCATATTATCAATAATGCAGTTTATTTATTTATCCAAAATAAAATAAGCGTAGTTTACTGGCGTCAATATATAGAAAGCTTGCTTTAACAGGAAAAATCTATGGGGAATTTTTTTTCATAGTAAATAAGAATCTCAGGTTTGGTTTAATCCTGTGTCAACCAGTTGGCGTTTCATCCTGAACCTGTGGACTCGTCCACTTTCTTTGGGTTTACGAGATTGAGTGCCTGCTAACGGTTCTTCACAAAGGGGGTCTGAATGAAACTAAGTATGTCGTTAGCTATTCCTGTCAATACAAGGCTACGACACCTCAATGTGTGGAGGTTAATGACTGGTTCATTACCCCCGGAAGAGGAATGAACAACCCGGTAATGACCGGCTCTGGGGTGGAGGATTTTCGTGTCCAACAAGTGAATGATTGGCAGTCAGAGGAGGGAAGTGAGGGGGAGGGCTTGTACGAATACGTTTTGTAACCCCCCTTTATTTATATCACAAATAAAAGTCAGGTTGGTCACAAGAGAGTTTATTAATTCCAATAAAAACAAAAACAATACTCGATGAGAAACGAGTGGGACAAGGCCATAGTAAACAATATACAATCAAATAATGGTGGACGAACCCAAGTAGTAAGATGGCCGCCAAGAGGACCCACAACATTAACAAACATTTAAATTGACCTTCATAGAAATCCGTAATGCATAATGATAATAATTTAATGTAGCAACAATAACCCTCATACTAGCAATAAAAACAAGAAAAAGACTATTCGCCATCGGCGACTCCCCAATAACTTTTAAAAAAGAGAGTTCCCAAAAAGAGTAACCATCACAGCCCTTCTAAGGCTCAAAAAATGGAACCAAGAGCCATCATACAGATGCACCATAAAATTGAATAACCTAGCCATTACTACAATACTACAATACCAATACACTAAGGACGTGGGCTCGCGGCCCAAGGTTTGACCAACCAAGTTCAAATCGATGGGAATTCAATCTCCCAATAATGACGGTAGCATGACCTTTCCACATGATTCTACCCAAGTACTCAAAAGGTACAATATAAATCCCGCACATCAAACATGGCGGTACTAATGGTTTCAAAACAATCCGTGAAGCGGATGAGATACGTTAGCCTAAAATATAATATCCCTAAGTCCTAAACAGTGCTGCCATATCTTCAACAAAAATCACAGTTTCAATGAAGTTAAATCATAAAAAGATATCGTCCGAAACGTAATTTAGAATCAATTTTAACCCAAACAGAATTTTGATATAAGTTAACTAAATATTAATGGACACAAAGTGTCTCACCTAGAGAATGCGGAGAAATGTGTGTCATGGCTTTAGAGTCCTGCCATTATATACACCAAGTCAGTCACGTGTTCTCACAGTGCGGAAGCAAGGCAGGGGAAAGGGAGAAGGGGGTGCACTTTTCTGGAATGCTCTCACATATTCTGGGCGAGATTTCAAATCTCGCGCCACTCGACCGACTGTTGATTTCACTGGGCTGTCACTGGCGCGCAACGATCTGCGCATGTCGATCGTCTCTTATTTTCTTTTATGGGGTGGGGCAACTTAGAGGCGTAACTTCGCTGAAAATGTTCCTCGTCTCAGTTGAAAGTAGCCCTGGTCACTGAAGTGATGTGTTTGTGTGGAACAGCCAAATGGAGCCAGAGATGGTGAGTCAATGTAATAATATTCCTTCCATGTTGTGACTAGGTCACAGTTTGGCCATCAGACGACAGTACAACTGGAGAAGAATGTTCTCAAACAGCACAGGGCGAGCCCCACATGCTCCAACAAATAAACTACATACCGCTTTTTCCCATAAATAAAGTACATCACATCTATCCTACCAAGTAATTAATTAACAATCAATAATTAATCATCAAGAACGAACATGTCCTGGGTTTGTAGGCGAGGGTTGCTGGGGGAAGAGGGGAGGACATTTTTTACAAAACTGACAAGTGTACCGGGTTATTCGGGTTAGTTTCTTTTTAAGCAAGGCCATCTTTTTTTCCTCAGGTTTTCCCATATTTGTCCGTAACATTTTGCTTTCGTTTAAATTTTCTCGCAAAGTTCTCCAGTGACCACAATCGCTGAACGTTCTCCTCAACAAGATCATCCGAAAACCTCCGAAGGAATTCTCTACTTTTTAGCTTCCCTAGCGTATAACCCGAACGGATAGTAAGACGCGGTGCTAAATAATAATAATTTAGCTTCCCTTGAGTATTCGCAGTGAAAATGATGATAGCGTTGATAGCTGCGACGTTCATCATGGAAAAGAAAATGAAAGAGGCCACTGTTTTGTGTTCCTGGCAACATTGTAAGATTCAGAAAGCGTGTCGACTGTATCAACCCCTCCTTCAGTAGGCTGTAAAATTTTATTATTTGTGGTTTTTATTTATCCTCGGTTTCAGAATTAATGGCTTCATCATTTTGGAGACTAAATATCAGTATTAAATTTTTATTAGGTTTTGGGACATAAGATACAAGCGTTTCTTCTTTTCTGAAACCAAACAAATATGTTAAGAGGCCCGCATTTTTTCGTAATTTTAAATTTAGGTGGAATTTGAACTTTCCAACGAAAGCTTTTTATCATAATTTTGTGAGTCATTCGAAAGCTGAGAATCAATTATTGGTTTATATATTTAGACTTGTATTGAAGATGGGAGAAGTCATTCTTTTCACAACATCTCTCGGTTAGTTGCCGACTGAAAATGGCCCTTTCGGTTGGGCTCCGGCATACATTTCCATATTATTCGTGTAGAACACACTGGAGTCCACCATCTCATACATTTTAATCCCGTATTTCCTTGGCTCTTTGGTGATGTGTTGAATAGATCAGCATCTTTCTTGAAATCCTTCTAGTTTCTCATCATTGATAACGTTTTCACGAAGTTAGTAACATTTTTGGCAGTTATCAACGAATTTTTCAAAAAAATTCTCTTATGGGTGCCAGGTAATCGTTTTTTTCAGTATTCTCTGGTTTATATGTCATCAAAGTGGATACATCGCATCAAAATAGGAGACTCTTCAGACTCATCACCTGTTTGAAAGCGTTTATTTTCCATAATTCTAGAAGATTTAGACGATTGGCTTGGTATACCCAAGCTAAATGGAGCAGTCCAAATAGAGATTTAATTTCAATTTCATCAGTTTCTTTGGCGGTGTTCTTTGAATAAACCTAAAACTTTATTTCTAACCAGAGACCGGTATATTTGCCAGTATGCGGCAAATCTACTGGCTAACTTTTTATTTTAAGGATGCACCTCTCCTAACTTTCTAAATATTTATCCCGTGCACGTCTATGAGTAACCGCCTGGATGTTGTGCACTTCGTCCTTTAAAGAATAGTCACTAAGCTTTGTCTTCAACGGTAGGGAAACAGCAACTAGACATTATTAGGGAGGCTGAAGATCATCCTTACTAGTAGAATTTCCAAAAACCCCTTGGTTCTCACCGTATGTCGGGTTATGGGCTTTGACAGCGGATTCATTTAGTAATCGGGTCAAAGGTTTTACCTGCAAAACTGCCTGAGCTAGCATAGTCAGGTTTTGGGTCAGTACAGCAAGCACGATTGCCATTGCTTTTTCCGATTGAACAGCCAAGACCAACAGCAAGAATAAGCCCGCAGAACTATTGTTAAAGCCCTTGGCTACAAACAATACTGCCGAAAGGTATACTCCCAGTCGCAGGATGAAAAATCTGAGTCCACGCGGGCCCTCACCGAAAACAAACCTGAAATTGGAGCGGGCGTCCGTCAAAACGCCAGCCTGCCCTCGAGCATTTCAGACGTCGGCACCCCAGTAGAACCATGTCAAAATGAAAGATTAAACCACATCAGTAATTTAAACACATGTCCGTCATAACAGGCCAGAAAGGTTTCCCCTAAAAAGAGGACCCACCACGCTCCAGTGAATATACCAGCGGAAGCTGTCCTATGGGGTTGTGTAGACTTGGTCTTAATCAAGGTAGCAGTTGCCAAGGCCCTGCCTGGGCCTAAAAAGTCATCTATGATTAGCCACGCCACAACAAAAACTCCCACTATGTAGCATAGGGCGTCTAAAATGGAGGTTGGTGTTATTTAAATCGCGAAGTCAGGCCAACCAAGCTGGTGGAACACTTCGTAAACTATACCTGCGATGCTAGCATCTGTGTGGGCGTTGGCATGCTCCGGGGCCATGGTGTCTTTTGAAATAGCAATGACTGTGGCCCACAGTCCTGGAATGACCATAACCGCTATGATTATGCATATCCCGGGACCAATAAGACCAAAGGTAGAGTTTCAACCCACACCAGGCACTAATCGCATTAGAAAGGCTAGATACACTATTAAAGTGACGATCTGCATGCTTGAACCGTATGAGGTACCATGTAAGAACCATCTGACTAATAGAATAAAGATGTCAACATAAACTTGCGAGTTTCCCAGCGAGATCAATCATTTTGGATAGAAAGCACATATTTATTTGTGTTCTTTGGTGCGTAGTACTGAACAGGCATTTCCATTTTTCAAGAATATGAGATACTCTTGGCTGTACCTGGCAGATGGAGTAAAATGTTATGTTTCGCACTTTTACTTTAGAAATATTGTTATTTATTAGTTTATCTTTAATGTCACTCGTCTCCTTCCTAAAATATACTCAATCTGTAGAAAATCCGTAAAAGACAAATGTCAAAATAAATGTCATAGTGATAATATATTAAATAAAAGTGCAATGTACAACATTGAGGGTTTGCCTTGACCTTGAACCAACCAATTAGAACACTATGCACATCGCACAATCCTTCACAAAAACAAACCGGTTTGTTTGTGTTTGGTCGGAATGAAGTGTGGAGAGTGAAGTGCTCGGCATAGACACTCCCGTTTCTTTACATGGGTTTGTTTCTACAACTTGTGTGATGTACAGAAATAGAAGTGATGAGTGTTGTGCAAGCTCCTCGACCGGTATGCATCCTTACAGTGTATAAACTGTGAAAAGTTTGAAGGAATAACGGATTCAAATTATACGTATTTGATATAGTAAGGTCAATGCTGAACATTCTATGGGAAATACCAAAGGTTATTTAAAGGTTAAATTAAATATAATTTAATTAATTGAGGAGTTAGCTCCAAGAAGGGCATATACAAAAAATGGCTATTCTCAGAAATCAAGGTTTAAGATTTAATTTTAGTCCCTATTTAATATTTGTGAAATCTGGAATTGTGGGTGTTCAAAATGTAGGATTTAAGCTTCTTGTGAAACAAAGTCAGTCATTATTATGCTTTCTTGAACTGTAATTTAAGTGGAAATAACACTTTATTCCAGGTATGTTATTTGCCCTTATTTTACCTAACAACATAAAGAAATAAAGGTCATGAAGTTTATAAACATTATATAATCATTAAAATGGTGATCATGGTAATAAAAATAATAACAAAACATCTAAATTGTTTAGTAAAAACATCCTAAAGCCATATTCACGCACATTTTCTAGTTTTGTCTAGTGTTTAATCAGTTCAACAGCTCTAATCTTCATCACTAATTATTTCTTTAGTTTCTAGGCAAGAAACGGCTGGACCTTCCTATAGGATATCTTCGATTCAGTCTATGCTCTCCTGATCCATGAACCTATATAGTCCTATTAAATCCTTTATTTTTGCGTTGTTTACTCCTGGCATCGGAGCAGGATCTATTTGAATGGTATGGGGTATATTCTTATCATTCTTGCCTTTCCAAAAACGAAAAGGGGAAAATGTAGGCATATATGTGGGAGATGCCTGCAAAGTGCCATCAACTTTGTACTTGATTTTGACATATGATTGTATTTTGAAAGTTTTATTGTCCTTACCAATAGGGCTATCAAAGAAAAAAAGTGCCAAAGCACCACTCCAGTCTTTCATCAAGCTTCTGCCAAATGTTACTGTGAAAGGTGGATTCTTTCTACAAAGTAGCATTGCTTCCAAATGGGGTTTTACTGTTGTGATCTCATTCTTCTTCTTCAGCAGAGATTTGATAAGTCCAAAATTCCTGTCGCATTGTGAGAATGAATGACCATGGACAGGAAATAGCTGGAGGACATTTATATTGAACATCTTGGATAACCATAAGCAAAACCTTGAGATTGTCTTATTCTTGTTCTGGCCACCAGCTGCATCAGACAGTAAAACGAGTTCTCGCAGGTTAGGGAATTCGTGTATCTTTTTTTTTCTAAGGTGTAGAAAATAAAGGAAGCAACTGAATTTGCATCCTTTTTGGCCTGATTTTCCATTAAACCATACAAGTGTGAGTTATTATCATTATGCACATGCACATTAAACAAATAAAGCCAGAGCAGTCTCTTGTAAAACTGGCTTGTTACATTTAGATTGGGTAATGGTAAGTTCTGTGCATAGTCAAATTCCAAAACGAAGCATCTTGAGCTTGGTTTTGCTTCCTCAATTATTTCCTTTTTCATGCTATTGTATCGCTTAACCTTCATTTTATGAAGTGAATACTGCACCTTACAGCTGTCATTAGGATTTTTCTTTAACTTTACTTCACACTCTGTGCAGAAATCACAGACATCAGTTTTGGGACGACGAAAACTAAACTTACAACAAGGTATTATCATTATGCACATGCACATTAAACACATAAAGCCAGAGCAGTCTCTTGTAAAACTGGCTTGTTACATTTAGTTTGGGTGATGGTAAGTTCTGTGCATGGTCAAATTCCAAAACGAGGCATCTTGAGCTTGTTTTTGCTTCCTCAATTATTTCCTTTTTCATGCTATTGTATCACTTAACCTTCATTTTATGAAGTGAATACTGCACCTTACAGCTGTCATTAGGATTTTTCTTTAACTTTACTTCACATTCTGTGCAGAATTAACAGACATCTGTTTTGGGACGACGAAAACTAAACTAACAACACTGTCGAAAAAACTTAAAATATGTCTTGTATTTCATTGATAATTTCTTTCCAGTTTTTTGTTCAAAGTAGATGGCCAATAGCTCGTGCAACATCTTTATATTGAGGTTAGGATTATCAAAATACATCAAATCTGATTTTTCCTGACAGTAATGGCTTTTGTGTGTGTGTGGAATTGACTTCAGATGCTCATGAACAAGATCTCATATTGAAGTGTCCAATTTTCTGGGCCTGTTATTATGAATCCCTCGTTGTTCTTTAAAATTTTATTTTGAAGGATCTTAGTTTGAATGATTCTAACTCTCTTCATGCTAATTTGAAATAAACTTAAAATAAATCTTTGACATACCTCTTTTTCCAAAATTTCAGTCCTTACTCTGTATCACCAAATATTTATTCGGTGCTTTTTAGGATTGGTGGCGGTAGTTTTCAGTTGTTTGTTGGTCATACAACCTGAGAGATAAATATCTTGTTTTTATTTGCTTGAGGCTGTCCACATTGTTTGATATAAATCATGATGTTGCTCGTCAGAAACATTTTTACAACACTTCTGTAAACAACACTTATTGACTGAGGTAAACTTATTGGATGAAATAAATTTTCCAGAAGTAGAAGTGTAAGCTTTCCCTGTATTTCTGTCTCTTTTTCTGACTTCTTGTTTCCAGTGATCCTTATTAACAGATTTTTTACCACCCACTTTTGTAACCTTTAGAAATCCACCTTCTGAACATGGATTAATGTCACCCATATTTACTCAGATACATTTGTTACATATCAAATGCACTCACAAATATCACATGTTTTCAAAAAACACACTTAGAACTAGGTTATTGTGTATATAAAACAGATTCAATAAAATAAATATTGAAGTAAACAGAATCTTTAGAATACACAACACTCTTTATTTTAACAGTCCTGCCACACTATATAATACTAATATACCCGGAAATGTTGAGATTAAAAAGTACTGCCAATCCATACAGTTAAAACATCCTGTAAACGATTTAAAATACATTAAAAATGTTTGGATGTGCATTTAAAATGTTCTCCATAAAGAGGGCATATACCAGTACCTTTGTTTAACAGCTCTACAACTACAGATAATTAAAATATCGGGACAAAAGTGTTAGCATTTTGTTAAGAATAGTATGGTGGTTTGTTTAAACTGTTCTCCATAAAAAGGGCATATACTGGTATATGCCCTTCTTGGAGCTAACTCCTCAATTGGGCATCGTATTACGATAGGCATATTTACTATGTTTCAGGAAGTTGGCGGAACTATACATTACAGTACATTTAATTATTTTGTGATCTTTTCATACTAGAACTGTATTTTGACCATTTATATATTATGTTAACTAAAATTCGGTACACACGACACAATCATTTATACAAAGTTTTGTGTAGTAAATGTTATAAGCACTTGGTCACATTGTTTGCACATATAGAGTCAGTAGTTTAAAGTGTGTAGTTGAATGCGGAAGCGTCTATATATGTATTTAGTGGAGGTTAACACGAAATGTTCACATATTTACAGTCCATGAACCCCAAACTAGAATTCGATTGTGTAGTAAATTAAGTATGCAGATTTTAGGAGCGAGCATGCGTCTCATTCTTGGTAAAGTCTTGTTAGAGGATAGGCATAATATAGTCTTGTTATAATCTTTTGAGAGTCTTGTTGAGAGACTGATATAATCTTTTTTACAGTCTTGTTGAGAGACTTGTTGAAAGTTGCCAGCCTCGGGTTGATTTTCAATGTCATCTATGTTGGTAAAGATAATGTTAATAGTTCTGGGCTACCGCTCATGTAGGGACTGAAGGGTATAAAAGGCTATGGAAAGGGCTCATGGGACAGTAAGATAGGATAAAAGATTGCTCAAAGTGTTTAAACTACTTAATTCTTGTTCAACTTGAAAACTTGTAAATAAACTTTTATAATTCATACTTGTTTTATAATAAAAGTCCAAAGAAAATAAGAAATTGCTTTCTACCATATTTTAGGAGATTGCCATCCATAAATCCCTACCTTGGGGTTAGCCCGGCAAACGTGATTAGATCGAACCCAGACAGTGACACACACAAGGTTTATTCAGAGACCGTTCACACGGCACATACAATGGCATAGTATTTACTATAAATATTTACTGTACCTAATCACCTCAAAAATCTATGAATAGAAATAAAGAATTTAAAAAAATTCAAACAGTTGAAAAACTTTTTATTTTGGACTCGTTTTATATATATATATATATATATATATATATATATATATATATGTGTGTGTGTGTTGTTCAAATATTTTTTGGTTAGTTAACTTACAATAATTCATTAATAAATTAAGCCTTTAGAAGATAGGTTTATCTATGTTTACAACTCAAAAGCTGTACGGTAAAAATGGTCGATATAGAATGTTTTCTATTTTCTACTAAGTACAAGAATGATGTAGATTAAAGTCGGTGACCTGGCGGTCTAGGGGTAAGGTGTCAGACTTCTGTGCTGGCGGCCGGGATTCAATCCTCGGTCCCGGCAAAGATTTATCTGATTACCAAACCCTTCCTTCACCTCTGACAAGACATCTTGTGAATGTGAGGAATGCCAGGCCTCCACCGTGGTTCTGATTCCACGTTAAACTGTAGGTCCTTCGTTTCATCTCACAGTCACCCTACCATTACACATTAGCGTAAGTGCGTATAACCCGAACGGGTAGTAAGACGCGGTGCTAATAATAATAATAATAAGTAAATAAAATATATTTTTAATAAATTAATTTAATTCTGTAGTAACTATTTTATTAGAAAATATATTATTATCGGTTTAAGTTTATAATAAAAATAGGTTTTTAATGTTGAATAATTTTAAATAATGATTCAATGAGTATGTTTTAAAATGTATAAAACTAATTAGATGAAAACTCTTAAGTTAATTAAAGCAATTAGTCAAATAAAGATCATTAGTAAACAGTGGCGTACCCAGGAAGGGGGGCAAATAGGGCCGTTCCCTCCCCCTTCCCAAGACCTCAAATTAATTTTCTGATATTTGCCAACAAAGGACCACTTCAAATAGTTTCTAGAAGCATCCAATTTTCAAAAAGTTGCTAGGAGAGTGCAATTCCAAATATATTATAGATGCATCTAATTTTTAAAAAAAAATCCAGATTAGGACCATATAAAATGGCTCCTAGAGACACGTAATTTTTACAAAATCTCTAGGCAAAGACCATTTCAAATAGCTTCCAGAACGTCCGTCATTTTTTTTCTTATTAAATCTAGTGGAGGAATACTTTAAATAGTTTTAGAGGAAACTAATTTAAAAAAATTCCGGACAAGGAATACTCCGAAAAGCTTCTAAAATCTTTTCATTTATTTTGATTTTCAAAGGAAAGAACCCTCCAAAAATGTTATAGTTGAATCAATTGTTCTTGCAATATTTTCCTGGAAAGGGTCCTAGGACTCCTCTTTGGGTTGGTTGGAAATACTTATTATATTTTCTGTCCCCTCCCCCCTATATAAATAGTGTCCCGCCACCACTGGTTCTTCTCATCAAGTATATCCTGGTTTGTAGAAAATATATTACGGTAAGCCACCATTACACACGTTAAGTGTGTCCCATAAGCTACCAATTGGAAAAATTACTGTGAAAATAGTTTTGATACACTGTCTCTAAACTAAGGTAACTTACATTATTGAAATAACTGCCCTTTGTTACTATAAAAATAATTGAAATAGCATATATATGCATATATTTAATAGTCATATTGTCTTCGCCTCCACTGGTTATAGAGCTGTGCCCGCTACACTCCAAAATCTAATTCTGGATACAACCTTGATTATTTGTCCCTTCTTCAAAGTTAAAATTTCTGGGTGCGCCACTGTTAGGAAAGGAGTTGTACAAAGCATATCTTGAACAATCTTGGTTGTTCACACGGTAACATTCTGTAGCCCTATCATCTTGTACTGGGATGCTGACTTCTTCTTTATTCTATTACCCTCATCCTGAATGTGTTGTTCTTGAAACATTTTAAATGACGATTATTTCATTTCCGACTTCATTTTAGTCAAGTTTCTTGTCGGAGTAATTTCGCCCGCTCAAGAGAGATAAAGTCAACTCATTTGACACAAGTGTAAGGCGGGATAGTTTAACATAAATGGGGCTCCCCACCGCCACATAAGCGATTCAATTATCTCTGAGAGCTAGAAATTCTTTCACGTATTCGTACATTAAGTAATTACATGGTCTGAAGCTGCCCCTTAAGATAGATACTATCAACACTTATAAAATAGC
Source organism: Timema douglasi (assembly GCA_901482245.1). Classification (NCBI taxonomy): domain Eukaryota; kingdom Metazoa; phylum Arthropoda; class Insecta; order Phasmatodea; family Timematidae; genus Timema; species Timema douglasi. The sequence goes on from CABEEJ010002876.1 coordinate 11,686, forward strand.
ACTAAATAATCTAGTTAAATCATATCAAAGTTGGTTGCAAAAAGTGTATTTGTATTTTATATAGGTTTCTTCCTTTCAAAATCCTACTATTGGTAATTCTGATAATACACAAAGGGTAGCTTCATTCCTGGGCAAGATCTTCATAAGGTTGTGCTTCAGTTGAGAAATAATCAACTCTCATAAACTTTGGCTTGAATCCAAGCGGTGTAGAAAAATCGTTTTACCGTGGTGTAGAAATAAATGATTAATTTAATGTGAGTAATTTTGAGATTTATTGGTATTTTTTTTTTAAATCGGGCTAACAAACAGATTAATTTAGTGGGTAGGGCTGAGGTAGTTAGCTTAAAGAGATTTCAGCCGCATTAGTCTGGAGAGAGGCTTTAGACAAAAACAGTGATAAATTGGATGTGAAAAACCATCGATTTGAAATCTACCTTAGCCTAGGACAGTAGACTGGTTACGCACCGATGGTAACGGAAAAATCGAGATTTTAATATTTTCCCGAATCTACCCTCCAAGAAAGTGAAGTTACAATTCCTCTAAATTTTATCTTCTTCACCTTTACCCCATTGGTGTGATATGAGAACAGATCCAACGGGTAATAAGACACGAGGCACGTTAACATATTATTACTAGTAGTAGTAGCAGTAGTAGTAGTAGTAGTATTAGCAGCAGTAGTATAGTAGTAGAAGTAGTAGCAGTAGTAGAAGTAGTAGCAGTAGTAGTAGCAGTAGAAGCAGTAGCAGTAGTAGTAGTATAAGCAGTAGCAGTAGAAGCAGTAGCAGTAGTAGTATAATAGTAGAAGCAGTAGCAGTAGTAGTATAGTAGTAGAAGTTGTAGAAGTAGTAGTATTAGTAGTAGAAGCAGTAGCAGTAGAAGCAGTAGTAGTATAGTAGAAGAAGTAGTAGCAGTAGCAGTAGCAGTAGCAGTAGTAGTATAGTAGTAGTAGTAGTAGTAGAAGCAGTAGTAGTATAGTAGTAGAAGTAGTAGAAGTAGTAGAAGTAGTAGAAGTAGTAGAAGTAGTAGAAGTAGTAGTAGTAGTAGTAGAAGCAGTAGCAGTAGAAGCAGTAGTAGTATAGTAGAAGAAGTAGTAGCAGTAGCAGTAGTAGTATAGTAGTAGTAGTAGTAGTAGAAGCAGTAGCAGTAGTAGTATAGTATTAGAAGTAGTAGTAGAAGCAGTAGCAGTAGTAGTATGGTAGTAGAAGTAGTAGTAGTATAGTAGTAGAAGTAGTAGTAGTAGTAGTAGAAGCAGTATCAGCAGTAGAAGCAGTAGTAGCAGTAGTAGTAGAAGTAGTAGTAGTCGTGGTAGCAGTAGTAGTAGCAGTAGTAGTGGTGGTGGTAGTAGTAATAGCAGTAGTAGTATGGTAGTAGAAGTAGTAGCAGTCGTGGTAGCAGTACTGGTAGCAGTATTAGTAGCAGTGGTGGTGGTGGTGGTAGTAGTAATATCAGTAGTAGTATAGTAGTAGAAGTAGTAGCAGTCAGGGTAGCAGTAGTAGTAGTAGCAGTAGTAGTGGTGGTGGGGGTGGTAGTAGTAATAGCAGTAGTAGCAGCAGTATCAGTAGTTGTTTTTGTAATTTTCATGTTCACAAATGTCAAATGATTAAAAGTCACAACTAATAAACCTGAGCTAACACTATTCTTAAAATAGGCTCAGTAGTAAAAACGCAGTAGAAAGGGATATTCATAAAATACTTTTTTTAACTATAATTTTTTCTTTATTAATATTATCCGAAAGTTAAATCAGTAGAGTATATGGCTTGTCGTTTGAATAAATTAAAGTAGTTGAAACTGTGGAATACCGTGTTTTTACAGCCGGTAAGCTATAAGAACAATTTTGAAAAATAAATCACACTCTTTTTTCAAAAAAATAAATTAGAGCACGTATGCCGCTGATGGTAAACACGCTATGAACAATTATTTGCTAACAAAAGTCGCTACCAATAGCTTAATGATCTATTAATTAAACACTTAAACTGACTATTTTTCCAATTATATTGCATCTACTTCATATATTAAATAATTGTTTTTTATACAAAAACAATGATATTTTGTACTTACAGACATGTTGCGACTGTTATTCCATATAACAAAATATGCCAAGGTTTTCCTAGAGCAAGCTTCTTGTTTCCATTCTTCGCAGCATCAAAGTGTTCTCCCATTGTTCCCGCTCCTCTCTATTTGATATCACTCCGCATCATACTGGTCACACGACAACATTATCTATCATACGTATAGTGATTAAAGACACAAATAAATCATTTGTATATTCAAACTTCACACAAGTATGGTGGGGACACACCCCACAAAACTCGTTTATAAATTGTATATTTAAATGCAGCGAGTAAATCCGGGGGGGGG